>JAJMGW010000007.1:0-236550 GCA_030582755.1 Wickerhamiella galacta | reverse complement strand
ACTGATCACGCATTGACCTTTGCTTGTTTTTTTTTTTACGGGATCTCTTCGTCGCACCATTCTTTCTGTGTCAAGGTGAAGTTTCTCAGCTGGTCTATCAGTGTCTGCACTGGCACAGTGGAGTTCCCTAGCGTACGGGATCGGATCGGCGATCCGCAGTAGAGGACTCTGACCAGCTTTGCGCCATCAACGTTCCAGATTTCAATGGCCACGTTGGACCCCATTCCCGGCCATCGGAGATAGTCGATTCCGAGTGCGGCTGCTAATGGTGCTAGATCGTTATCGTGGGCAAATGTGTGGTGATACTTGAGTTTGCCCGGGGACTCCAGTCGACCCAGGATCTCATTGATAAATACACCCTCAGTAGCTGTCACATAGTCCCGCCATGCGGGGCCCTGGCGCCACGAGTAGTTGTACTCCCAGTCCCCCGCGTTGAACACAGAGCTGGATAGCTGGTTGGCGACGGTTAGAGCCACGTCATTGCACACCTTGGCCTGGAAGTTGTCGCACAAGCCATTAAAGTCGTCGCCAGGAAACCCAGAGTACCGCGTAAACCCTGTGGTGAACCCTGTGGTATTAAGGGATGCAACAACCTCTTTCATTGCGGAAAGATGAGCTGCCCACTCGCTTGTGTCTCGTTGCTTCTGCTTGGCTTGATCCCTGCGCTGGCATGAGAACCCGCTATTCACAGAGTCCCATAGTGCGGGCTGCTGGTAAAGGGGTATGCTCTGGGAACCGTATAACCCCTGAATGAGGCTGGATGCCGTCTCCTCGGTAAGCTCCGCATTTGAAGCACGGAATCTGACAACGTCATCTGACGAGATGTACGGCAGCAGGTTCGCAATCTCGCCGTACACACCCCGCAGGTCCTTGCCGTGAGTGTAAGCGTCAACCACACCTTTTTGAGTGAGCTGGGGGAATTGGCACGTCCCATTAGCTTCGGCAAATATATTGGGTAGGTCAGACATTTTTAGGTCCACTGTCGTATACAGTGCGTCCAGTTGCATCCCCACCAGCCGTCCGTTAGTACAGGTAAAGTCGTCGCCCGGGAGAATATTATAAGGGGTCCTTCTATGGTGTCTCTGCACGTACTCCACGTACTCCAACTGCCCGTCGGGGACACACTCATAGTAATTGGGGTGTGGGTGCGGCATATTGCAGTAATAATAGCTGCCGTATGGTAACGGGTTCGTCCATTGGCCCAGGACATTGTAGGTTGTTAGTGTGTCAATTGAGATCGATTGGTACAGTGTGTCCACAGCCGCTACGGAGGGAAACGTCCCCCCAACCTGTGTGATATCGAGCATCGTTCCCCGCTGGTTGAATTCTGCAGCACGTGCTAACCAGTTGCATAATATCGTCTCGGATTAATCACATAATATCATCAAGCTAATCAAGATTCCAAGTTGCGGTAACCCTTTTCGGTGCCCCACGGCACCTGCGAGCTGGTGGACCTCGGCTGGCGAGCTGTCCATTGGCTCTCTTAGCCATCCCAGCTAATTTCTGCGGAGTAACACTCGTTCAACCTAATCAGGATATGCAAGCTTTTGCCTGGTACCCATAAGCGGTCGCTTTGTCGAACCAACAGCCGTCGCCTTGGACCAACTCCAGCTTGGCGCTCTTTATCGAGATCTGATCTAGAAAGGCTGCAGCGACTGCAGCGATACCGATTGCAGATCCTAAGCCTGTCAATTGGAAGCCTCCACGCAACAACACTCAACTGGCTTCGTTTCTGAACTTGGTGGTCGTTCCTTAATTAACCACGCTCGCCCGGTGCGACTTGTAGCCCTGCCCGTTTGGCCAAAAGGTCCCACGATTACGTCACGGACTCAGACCTAAAGAGGTGTGGAGGTTGGATATTTCAAGATGTCATCTGTAAAAGCTACGCTTGAGATCCGTGAGCCAAAACCAGTATACACCAGCGGTGATTACATTGCCGGTACCGTCGTCGTAAGCCTTGGCAAATCTGTGTCCGTAGACAAAATCACTCTAAAATGCAAGTGTGAAGCAAAGACAAAGTTTATGGTGGATGAGATGGGCGATGTAACCACAGGTAATTACTATCGATCAAGTGACATTGTGGGAGGACGGCACAATAGGCACCGGAGACAGCAGCGCCCTAAAGATCGGCTCAAGTGGGAAGACGAGAAAATATACCAGAAAGAGATAGTTCTGTTCCCGCAACAAACACTGGCAGCAGAAACGTCTGGCAAGGGCTTCACTTTGGCGGCGGGCACACATCGCTATGATTTCACGCTCCGACTTCCTGGGGACAAGACCGACAACTTCCGAATGCTCCCACCGTCATTGAGCGACCCCCAAAACTATGGGAGCATCAAGCATATCCTGAAGATCACCGTGAAACGCTCTAGCGCGCTGCGCATGAACACGAGGGTTGACAAGTCGATCCAGTTCACTCCCTCGGAAAATGTAGAGCTTCTTAATGTCCAGAAGCTTCTTTTGATACGACAAATGACTGTTCTCGACGTCAACAGGAGATCAGGGGGATTGTTCTCACTAGGCACCAAGGGCTCGCCAGTCAATGTTATGGTGGAAGCTGAGTTCCCTCAGGTAATCGCCCAGGCACCGCACAAAATTCCGCTGAAACTCAGAGTAAGGTCTGACGATAGAAGGCAGCAGATTGCTGTGCGTTCCTACGGGATATTTCTGGTATCCACCACTGTCTTCATGGCACAAGGGTCCCAGCAGACTTCTACAAGAGCTGTAGCACTGGCCGGCTCGCAACGATGGGATGTAGGTACCACGTTTGACTTTACCAACTCAATTGGTCTACATGCGATAAAAGAATATCTACTGCCGACGTTTTCCACTCGCCTGATCCAGCAGCACTGGCGAGTTGTAGTCCAGGTGGACTTGGCAGACCCTCTGCGTCCCAAGTCAGGTGTACAGGCTGTCCTAACGGACGCAGTCACCGTTCTTCCCCCGTATTTCTACTATCCACCGGGACACCAGCTGCCAATCTCCCAGCCAAGCTCCTCTCAGCCAAGCTCCTCTCAGTCCGCAGCACCTGCACAACCCCATCTTTCCATAGATCATGGCAAAGATGATATTTCTGTTGTTTCAATTGAGTCAATGGAAACATCCGGAGCAGCAAGGAACAAGGTACAGGCTCCAGCCAGACCCGCTGGGCCGGGGATTGCCAACGAGGGCACTCACGATGGTGGGCCGGGCCCAATGCCCAGCTCAAGCAATAAAGGAGACAAGGGTCAACCTCCGCCGTACTCTATGTAACTTACGACGATTAGCAATTTAGGGCTGCGGGTCGAGGCGCTCGAGATGCAGGTTCAGGGTCCAATTACTACTCTCCTGCAGGCAAACTATCTCCTGCAGGGCAACTATCTCCCTGCAGAGATCGACGCAGCTTAAAAACCCCCCCTCACCATTTCCGGTGGGGCCGATCTTCTTCCTGCCATGTCGTCCATTGAGGTCAAAATAAACGTAACCCATCCGAAACTAGTCTATACGAGCGGTGACGTGATAGCCGGCGTAGTGGTGGTAAAAGTAGCCAAGCCTATTTCCGTGGACGCTATCACGCTCAAGTACAAATGTGAAGCAAGTACGCGATTCACCGTCTTTGAATCGGGTGATTTTGGGCCAGAACATATAGAAAAGTATCATGATCAGCGGGGTAGGACGAAGCACGAGACGGAGAAAGTATATCAAAAAGCTCTTGTGCTGTTTCCCCCCAAAGACTTGCCCGCCCCAACTGAGGGCAAAGGTTACACGGTACCTGCGGGAGTCTACAATTATGACTTTTCAATCCAGCTGCCTGGCACCCCAGCAGACAATTATTATCAGTTGCCACCGTCGTTCACGGACCCCGAAAAGCGGGGAGAAATCGGGCATGTTCTTAAGGTCACCGTGAAGCGACCAGGCACATTCCAAATGAATACCAGAGTCAACCATAAACTTGAATTCACTCCCTCTGCTAACGTGAATCTCCTCAATGATCGGAGCCTCTTTCTGGATAGGCAGATGGTGTCGTTCCAAGCCAATAAGAAGGCACGTGGCCTACTCGGTGGGAGTCAGAAAGGGCCGCCAGTGAATTTACTCGTGGAAGCTGAGTTTCCGCGGGTGGTCGCGCAGGCGCCGCACCAAATTCCCCTGGAACTGAGAGTAAGGACCGTGGATAGGGAACAGCAGATCGGCGTGCGCCTCTACGAGATCTTGCTGGTGTCGACGACTACTTTTGTGGCAAAGGAGTTTAAGCAGTTGTCTTCGAAATCTGTTACACTCGCTCACTCTGAGCGGTGGGACGTGGGCAACGTGTTCGATTTTGCGAGCTCAATCGGTACGCCTGTTGTTGGAGACGTAGTGGTTCCTACCTTTTCCACACGCCTTATACAACACCACTGGCACATCTCTGTACAAGTTGAGTTTGCAGATCCTTCGAATAGCAAATCAGGAGTTTCCGCTGTTCTGTCTGATAGGGTGCGCGTCCTTCCCACGGAATTCTATGGTCCTCCATCTTCTGAGAAAAGTTCGCAGCTCTTCTCAAGTGTTGAGCAGTCGTCTGTGGGCGGAGACACTGAAAACGACGGTGCATATGAGCCAGAACTGCACGGTGCGTCAGAGAAAGCTCACCCCCCACCCTATTTGAAGTAAGCTCTCACTCAAGTTATTCAACTCGCGGGCTATACCGGACACCAAATTAGACCTCGGGTCACGGTCCCCACTCAAACGGATTCTTGTTTCGAGGGTGTAACTGTCCAGGTGTGTGCCATCATATTTAGTTTTACAGGATTATTAAATAAACCACAACCGTTCAACAATGCCGCTTCTGATCAGTTGTCACAGGAGCATAAGGGCATCATCACGTTCTGGCTGGCCATTATGATGCACGGCAGTCAAAACTTCAAAAAATACAATTAACGGAGCCGGTCAAGTACAGCGCAAGTACAGCGCAAGTACAGCAGCACCCAAGAAATACACTTATCGATACTTATCAGCACGAGCCGAGCTTTGTCAGTGGCGATGATCTTTGGCGGAGCACAGGATAAACTGCGGATATTCGTCGATACACTGCCGACCACAGGCAATTGCTACCGACCAGGCGATACTGTGGGAGGACGGGTGGTACTGGAGTCGCAGTCTACCATCACACTGAAATGCGTCACGGTGTGTCTGGTCGGTCGGTCTGCCGTCAGCGCTGAGCGAAAAAATGGCGAACCCGACACGCAATTCAGCAAGAACGGGGGCACCAGCGACTATGAACGCGCAGACGAGGAGGTCATCTTTCTTGAAATAGCACAGCAGGTGTTCCCGCCCGAGAAATTAGCACCTAACCTTGAGAATAAGAGTCTCAGCCTGCAAAAGGGCCAGCACGAGTTCAAGTTTGCGTTTGTGTTCCCTGAAAGAGCCAATGCCAGGACACAGTCCACCTGGCAGGGCCTTGTTCTCCCAGGAACCTGTATACTACCTCGGCGCAAGGGATCCATCGAATACACCATCAGGGCCGAAGTGAAGCGCTCTGGCTTGCTCACCTGGAACCTGAAGGAGCAAGTCCCTATCATGTTTCTGCCCCTGGGCCCGAGCCCGCCCGATACTCGCATGGGCTACACGCAACGACGCTTCCGCCTTGCCATTCACGACCGTGTCAGAGAGGACTGGTATACGCTTGCCAAACGGGCAATCGGCATGTCCACGGCCACCAGTGAAATCCCCCTATGTGGCCGTCTCGCCTCGCCCCTGGTGGGCCTCCCCACGCCTCTGGATGGTCTCAGTGAAATCGGCCAGCGCATCAAATGCGCGCTGTTACAGGTCCAGGAATCCACGCAGGGGAAATCTAAAGAAAAAGGAAGTCCACCTGCAGAACTCGCGTATCCCATTCAGGTGACGTCGTGTTCCCTCAGCATTAACTCCACGTACTCGCTGCATGCGCGCAATGTTACAGAAACGCTGGTGGAAACGACTCCTCTTGTGGAGAAGCACACCTTGGAACACACTGTCGTGTTTCACAATGGCGAATCAAGCCTCGACTCATTATTTAAGGATCTCCGCATGCCTGCTACAGTGACCATGACTATGCTCACGCCCAATATGCGGGTGTCTCACGACCTGTTTATGGAGATTACGACAACCACGACGGTAGGGTCTCCTATTGTCCCGACAAATGTCACTGTGGGGCGACCGCTAACGATTTTCTCGCCCAAGACTGCTGGTGGCCAAGGAGACGGTGGTTATAGCGACCCGCCACCTGGCGACACACCGCCCCCGTACGTCGACCACAGCACGGTACCCCCCCCAGAAAAGAGCGGCTGAGGTGCAAAAGTTAGAATATGTACATTATTTAGTCTTTCCGATGTTGGCGATAATATCATTCTGCCATCCGAACGGTTTCTTGTCGCCACCTGTGGTACCGGGCGTGGCCGTTTCGGCTTGGTGTGTTGTCTGTTTCTTTGTTTCGTCTGCATTGTTTTTGCCTTGGCTTGTTTCTGATGTTGATGCTGTGTCTGACTGGGCGAACTCTGAAGGGAACTTGAGGAAATCAAGCACAGAGGCTGTGGCCTCCTTGGCCGCTGGAGGCTCCTCCAGTTTGATCTCTACCTTTTCAGTGACCACCTGCACTGGCTCGTAGTCGTCACGCGTGCGCAAAGGAATTTTCAGTGGCTGGCCCTTGAGCACATATGCAGCCCCTTTGTGGGGATGAAGCCGGTTGCGCATCATGCCCTCGGCCACCTCGACTACCTCGCCGCGGCTTCCAATGCCCGTAAAGTCCTTCAGCAGCTGCACGGGAACCTTTTTTGCCCGAGTATGAGCATTTCGCCGAAACAGCCGGATCATGGCGGTTGACTAAGTCCGGGGACTGATTTTCGATATAGTTTTTGAAGTCAGCCAACATTGGGATCGCAGTGAAACATCTGACCCTGCCAAGATTCCGCCGGTGTGTCTGAATTCTGCCGCACCAACGCGGCTACTGCAAAGGAAAACGGCAGCAACTATGGGCACGTGACTCTCGGTCTCGTTTTGTTAGAGATATAGTTTTATGGTGAGCCAGACCGATGGTAGTTAGAACCAGCCAGGCGGAAATAGTTTAGGGCCGGACGATGGTAGCTAGAACCAGCCAGGCGGAAATAGTTTTAGGGCCGGAAAATGGTAGCTAGAATCAGCCAGCCAAAATAGTTTTAGGGCCGGACAGTGGTAGGTAGAATCAGCCAGGCCAAATAGTTTTAAAGCCGGACAAGGGCAGCAGCCGCGGACTATGGTAGCCGCCCGAATGATTATACGACATTGCAAGCGGTATAAGCCGACTACGCTACGCTTGTGGCGGCCCTTGCCTCGTGTCATGCGCCTAGATTAAAAACTTGGGCATAGGGGGAACAACCGGCTGGGTTAGCGCAGCTTCGCTGGGTACCCAGACTTGGCATATGTTGTCTTCAGAGACAGAGCCAAGCAGCCACGTCTGTTTTGGATGCCAGTCAAAGTCGTTAACTGGGGCGGTATGGCCACCGTGCATGAACAGCAGCTCAGGAACAGCATCCTCAGCATCATCAGGGCTCTGCTCCTTACCTATTCTTTTCAGGTCCCAGATAATTACCCGTCTGTCTTGTCCTGCCGTGGCCAAAACCCCGTCTATGTGGGGAGACCACTTGACAACTGTAACGTTTTCTTGGTGGCCACTGAAAACGTGCAGCGGCACCTGTGGCGTCCGCACATCCCAGATCGCAACAGTGGTGTCCCCAGATACTGTCGCAAACATGAACTTGCTGAACGGGTTAAACGCGAGCGAGTTCACGGGCTCGCCGTGCGCCTTAATCTCTCTAGTCTCAAGCAGCTCATTGCCCTCCGTGGTACGGTAAATGTACACGTGGCCATTCTCGCAAGCGGCAGCAAACTCGTGAGGGGTCTTTTCCGACCAGCACACGTCGTTCACGGCGGCAGGGGCCTCCAGTGCCAGCGCCTCCTCGTATGACTGGCCTACTAAATTAACCGTCCACAGCTTGATCTTGCCGTCGTCGGCGCCGCTCAAGAGGCGACCCTTCGTGTGGGGGTCCCACGCGAGGCCATAGCCGTTCTCCTCGTGGGCCTCGACTGTCAGGATCGGGTTCGCGTTCGGCGCGTCCAGCCCCGCATTATACAGGAAAATGTTGCCCCGCGCGTTGATTGTCGCAAAATACTCGGGGCTGTGGGGGTTATAACGTGCGCGGTTGACTTCGCCGTGGTGTGGAAACGACTGAACCTGGAACTCGTCCGGCGTAGCCCCCGCGTCCGGCGCGATGACGTTGACACTTTCCGGCTCCGAGTCGTTGGTGAACGTGCCTGTGAGGGCTGTGGCATTCCCCTCGTTGTCGCGCGGCAGCCATTGGAATGTCAGTGACGGCCACTCGAGCGCAATTTCGCTCACGCGCGAGTACATGGCCGTTGAGTTGGACTTCCAGATCTCGTACTCCTCGGCAACTGCCGCCTCGCCCTCGGCAGGAGCCGGCTGCCCGCCGTCTACGGAGCTCAGCAACGTGAGAAGGTCCTTCTCGCTCATCCCGCTCACACTCATGGCACCGCGATAATCTGCTACTGGCAATTCCGGACAGTTCGGCGATTAGTCACCGGGATCAATTTCAAGGTGGGGTTCCGGCAGCAGGCCTGTTTTAGCCCACGATGGTGTCTTTCGAAGAAGAGACCAAAGCGTTCGAGGAATGGATGCACAAGAAGGGCATTGAGCGGTCCAGCAAGGTAGAGTTGCACGACTACCGTGAAGAGGGTCAGGGGCGTGGGCTTATTGCCAAGGACGACATAGCGCCCGGCGAACTGCTGTTCAAGGTGCCGCAGTCCACGCTCATTGCTGTCAGGAATAACAAGGAGGTCCAACGGCTTGTCGAGAAGCACAATCTGGAGCCGTGGCCCGCGCTGATTGCCTACATGTTGTTGCTCGCCGAGTCCGAGGAATGGAAGCCGTACTTTGACGTTCTCCCGCACAGCTTCAGCACACTCATGTTCTGGAATGAGGAGCAGCTTCGTCTGCTCGCGGGCTCGACTATCGTCGACGAGATAGGCCGCGAGGATGCCGAGCAGATGTACGCCAAGGTCAAGGAGACAGTTCTCGCCGACCCCAAATTTGACAAGGCCGAGAAGTCGCTTGAGGCATTCCATCGAATGGGCAGCCTCATTATGGCGTATGGCTTTGACGTCGATGTCACCGGGGAAGGTGAGCACGAGTTTGTGGCCATGGTCCCGCTCGCAGACATGCTGAACAGTCACACCAAGCACTCGAACGCGCGGCTCGAGATGCCCAACAACGAGGATGGTGACCTGGAAATGCGCGCCACACGTGCCATCGCCAAGGGCCAGCAGGTCTACAACTCGTATGGCGAGGTCGCGACGCGCACACTGCTGCGCCGCTACGGCTACGTCGAGGAGGGCGGCACCGAGTTCGACATTGCCGAGATCAGCGTCAAAGAACTCATTGCCGCTCTGGCAGAGACCCTCGACATTGAGCAGCAGGTGATTGAGGAACGGTGGGAAAAGCTGGGCGACGTGACCAGCGAACTTGACTTGGACGACATCGACCTAGACGAGTATTTCTCTATCTCCCGCGATGGCATCCCCAGTCTCGAGCTGCTTGTGGCTACCATGTCCCTCGATACTGAGCCCACCAAAGATAAGGTGACCAGCTGTCTTAGCCTAGCCGAGGAAGAGACGCTCACCGAGACAGGCCAGAAGTCACTGCTCCGTGTGCTACGGAACCAGGTGGAAAAGTATCCTACGAAAACCGAATTGAAGCCTGCCAAGTCTCACGTGTACACTGCTGTAGAGGATATGGCACTGCAGCTCGTCAAGATGGAAAAGCAGATACTGGAGCTTGCTATTGAGTGGATTGAGGGCTGCGACGTGGTCCGACCTACCAAGAGAGCCAAGCAATAGACGGTTGCAATCGTAGACAGTCTGTACTTCATATCAGTGTCTCCGACCTGTGTAGCAGAGGGTAGCGACCAGCTTAGCCGGGAGTTCCAGTTAAATTTGGCTATCAGCTAGCTATTCAAAAAAGAACCCGGTGGATGATAATTAACGGGAAGAGGAAGAGGGATTACTGGAGCCATTTCAGGAGCTCGAGGCAATGCCAGGGCTGTGATGCCCTTAGACATTCTGGACTGCTCACAAAATACGTAGCCTTATTGAGAGGATCGGGTAGCTTTGTTAAGCTGTGTCGTATTGGGGACTAGGCTTGGCAATTGTTGCCCTTGCATAAGGAATTCCTTGCAGTGAGTCTACAACTGGCAAGCTGTATCACTGGTACTAACCGAATTCAACCATGATTCTAAATGTAAAATATCGACTGGAGATGTAATAAATTAGCATGCAGACAAGTATAGTCAAGGAGCCAGGGCAGTCATATTCGTCAATGACCGATTCCTCGGACGGGAGGTGTCATTTGTGTTGGCCCTTTCGGTTCATTCTGCTAAAGATGTGTCACACACGCTGTAACCGTACTCCAAAAACCTCAAATATTGGTAGGCGGCAGCTCCCTAATGTCGCACAATTCACATTCACGCATTTGCTGGGTGTACTAACAAGAACATGTGGCAAGTGTAGCATTTCCTCGATTGACTTCTACTGTGACTCGATCAGGCGGATTATACAGCAGAAAGTTGTCACAATATCACTTGCTGTGATGTCCAAATTTCGCGGCACTGCGTCCACCGTCGGGGACATATTTGTATGACAACTTCCTCTCGCTGCACGCCAATTCGCAACTGAGGCAGACCAATGACTTGACCGCATCTGTGGCGTCAATGCGCAGAACTTTGGAACTGGACTGAGATGACGCCTAACTAAAGGAACCCGTATCCCATTAGATTACATGCTGCTAGGTGGTCGACTTAGCACGCTTGGCATCTTCGCTTCCATCGTGGGCCCGCTTCCGTTTCGTCTTTTTTGGTTTCTGAGGTCTCTCCTCTTCTGGCCCAAACAAGTAGTCTGGAAGCTGCCAGGACCGCAGCATACGCATGGATGCACTATAAATATTCTCATTGTAAGATGGCCAAGATACGCACGTTTCATGGAATTCCTGGCACGGCCACTGCAAGTCAACCTGTTTCTGTCCCTCGGCCCTGATTTTCAGACCAATGAACAATACCGATGTGTACACAGTGATCAAGTTTTTGGAGTCTTCTAACAGTGTGCTGTCCCCTTCCTTGTTCGTGCTTGTTGTTTCAGCCTGTCCATCACCGACCTCACCGGCCTCACCGACATTTACCGCTGTTTTCGGTGTTTCCTCATTTTCAGTTCCCTCAGTCGGGTTCCATGCTGCGCCCGCGCTCGCCTCGACAGCCCCATTCGTTTTATCTTTAGAGCTATCAAGAACTTGCTCGTTTTCGTTTACCAGTGACTCAGGCGGGGGTGTGCCACCATCGGCAATGCGACAGGCCTCGCTCTCCGAGTCTACTTTGGCTTCCCGCTCGAACGCCTTGTTGAAAGGGTGCGCAAGCTCTATGTTTTCCACCAGCTCCAGTTTTTGCACCAACAGACGTAACTTTGACTCGACATACCCAGACCATTGCAGATGCTGCTCTGCAGTTCCTTTCGTGGCTGCTGTTACCATCATGTAATATTTATAGTCGTGGAAAAAGGTGTGTTTTTTGAAGAATTCGGACCACGACTTATTGCCCTGCATTATTTCCTGCATAATCTCACCACCCCTATGAAGTTCGTTCATGACCACCTTCTGTGTCGACGCGGTGATATTATGGGTTGCGCACATGCTGGGATAGGCAGGCGTGATGATGGGCATACGATGTGACCGATCCTGAGGGTACAGCTTGGGGTTCCACACGCGTACCTGCAACGGCCCATCCTCGATGTTCTTCAGCAGAACAGGAAGCGGCCAGTTCCACCTGGTGTAGATGACAAAAAACCGATTCACTATGGTGGAGGCAACTGCGTTGGGGTACAGTTGGCAAACGCGGGCCACCATCATGGCCCATGCCACTCCGCCCGGAAACCCCATTATGTTGGCGTATATGGCGCGGCGCTGGGCCCACAGCTTGATCGCACGCAGCGCGTGCTTGAACACCGTCTTCTCGGGTACAAGCCTTATGATATCGTCAGTGACACGGGTTCCATTGAGCGCTCTCAGATCCTTCTCGTCGACATTTCTCAACAGATTGTTGTCTTCGAGCGTGAGATCCGCAGGAATTTGCGGCAGATCTAAACGCGCGCAGATGAAATCAATGGAAATGCCGTCAAACTTGATCTTGATGATTGGCACAAAGGCTTCTGGCACCGGCGCTATCTCCTCCAGCTCAGGGCGCTCGCGCAGGAGCGCCGTCATCACCTCGAAAAACGACTCGCGGCTCACATGTTTTGGCACCACGGCCAGCGTATCTATATCGGAACCGGGACCGTACACGCCCAGTCGGTACGATCCGTAGGTAAAAATCTTGCCTCCTGCGTCACGCGCCATGCCCTCGCTCATGTTTCTCTCTTTGGACACGCGGTACACAAACTCAGTTGCCAGCTTTTGCAGGGTATCGAGTACCTTGACACGTCGCCGCGTCTCGGCTTCGGTCTCGAACGAGCCCTCAGCCTTCAGCTCCTGGACCAGCTGGTCATTCAGAGCTCGCTCGGCCGGCGTGGAGCCCTGAAGAGTGATTGGCGGCGTCACCCCGTACTGTCTCGACATTCGTCGATGTGACGTAAGGTGATTTCAACTTTCTCAGGTAAAAAAGAAATATAAGGGAATTAAATAATTGCCGCTTAAGCATGCGATGGGCTACGAAAACCTAATTGTGCCGTAATTTGGGGGCTCGTCGGGGAGAAACTTGACATGTACATCCTTGGCAGGAGTGGTGACAGCGAGCAAGGGCTCGTGGCCCTCGAGCACCTCGATTTCAATGGGCAGAGCAGCGTAGCAGTAATACTGCGACATCAATATAATGTCCAGCAGGAAGCACGCCGAAGAGCCGATTATGTAGGGTAGCTGGTCAACCAAGAACGTCACACGTTCGTCCGAAGGTTCCCGTGACGCTGCCAGGGCTATTGTGCTGAGGTAGCCAGTAGAGCTTATAGCGTCGGCCACGAACAGAAATATGGAAACTGCACCAGTGTATTTTCGCCGGTAATTGGTGATTGCCTGTGGTAGAACGGCGAGAACATAGAATAGCTGGGCACCCCACGACAGCAGCTGTCCGGCAGCAGAACCGTGGTTCTGTGTTGCGAGGTCCGATAGCGTCCCCACAGGCGCGCCGTAGGCCGTGCCTACCTGGACCAGTCCAACTAAATGGCCTAGAACTACTGGCGTAGAGAAGCGCGCTGATTTCTGGGGAGCATAGTACACGGCCTGCATGGCCAGCATGCTGTCGGTGACTAGATTAATGACGGCAACCGCCTTTTGGAAATCCATTTTCCCGGTGAGAAAGCACCCCAGGGTATTGCAGATATCGCCTATAACATACCCAGCCAGAAAGTATGGGGAAAAGCCAACACGGCCATGGCACAGGTACCCCAGATAAAGCTGATAGCACCCGGCCATCGCCCATCCTACCACAGTCGCGTGGCCAGTTACGTAGAACGCGACGTCCCAGATTGTCGCAGTGTCCATGCTAGTCAGGCACAGGTAGTCAGACGCAGGTCAAGGCTGATAGCTGACGCCGTTCGCAGGCCCTCATGCAAGCGGGTTGTTATGCAGGAAGCTGCAGCCAGGAGATAACTTGATAAGCGGCGCCACGGAGAAGGCACAATGCGGTCTACCGGACCGGCACCGGACCGCGACTTGCGCCAACCGGTGAATACGATGCGGGCAAGACCACCAGTCTCTACGGTGTTGAGGGCACTTACACCCCACTAAGCTGTTAGATGCAGTATGTCGGCAACCTCTACCGAGAGACCAATCCAAAACACAGGTGGCACTCGGCGGCAGATCTCTTGGCCGTGGTCGTCATTTGCTATCGCAATACGACAATGTGAACAGTAATCAAAATTTTATTGAAATTGAATAGTAAATATATTGAATAAGACGAATAAATTGGTTGGCTCAGCTATCCAGAAGCGGTTACGTGATGGCGGCCTGAAGACTTGATTCCGCATACAATGGCAGCACTGATCCCGAGAAATATCAAGGGCGTTGTATTCGACATGGACGGCACGTTGTGTATGCCCGAGGACTACTTGTTTCGCGAGATGCGCCAGGCGTTGGGTATAGCCAAGTCTGTCGACATCCTGGACTACGTGCACTCGCTGCCTCTGGAGCAGCAACAGGCCGCCAGGAGAAAACTTGACGAGATCGCCACGGCCTCACTGCCCCAAATGGAACCACAGCCGGGGCTCAGAGAAACGATAGCGTACCTGACAGAGTGCAATATCAAGGTGTCTATCTGCACCCGGAACTTTCCCATTCCCGTCCACCATCTTGTCAACAAGTTCCTCAAGGGATATGACGTGGGTCCGTTAATCACACGCGAGTTCGAGCCGCCTAAGCCTGCTCCTGATGGGATCATCACAATTGGCAAGGCGTGGAAACTCGACCCGTCTGCAATGCTGATGGTAGGCGACTCGCTGGACGATCTCGTTGCTGGATACAAGGCCGGGTGTGCCACCGTACTGCTCAAGCACAAGGACAACCAGGGCCTCGAAACCGGGCCCGAGTGCAGTGTGGCTATCGACAGTCTGCTTGGCCTTAAAGACCTGCTGCAGTGTACATGTTAGATGCAGCTCGTCTTTAAGCGCCCTTTAACGTCGTGTCGCGTATACACGCCCTAGGCGTTCCGCATACCCAACAGCCAGCGTCTCCTACAACAAACGAGCTCGTAAGCCACCTTAACAAAACTAGCTTAAATCTATCACCGGCCTAAGGGCCTTCCCATCGCTCCAGCACGATTGCAGGCTTAGTCACGGCCAGACCACGTTTCCTTGTGGGCGCCTGGAACAGCAATGGACAAGCATCTGATTGACACGATAAACAAGCTCCAGGATGCCCTGTCAACGGTGGGACCGTCGGCGGGGATCGATCTGCCGCAAATCACGGTGGTGGGCTCACAGTCGAGCGGAAAGTCGTCTGTGCTGGAGAACATTGTGACACGCGACTTCCTGCCGCGGGGAACCGGCATTGTCACGCGTCGGCCGCTCGTGCTCCAGCTCATCAACGCGCCACTCCCCGAGGGCGTCGACAAATCTGACTTTGAGCAGGGCACCACCAATCCCTACGAGTGGGGCGAGTTTCTGCACCTCCCCGACAAGAAGTTCCACGACTTCAACGAGATCCGAAAGGAGATCGTGCGCGAGACCGACGCTACCACGGGAAACAAGGGCATCTCTGCGACCCCGATAAATCTGCGCATCTTCTCGCCCAACGTGCTGACCCTGACGCTAGTAGACCTGCCCGGTCTGACCAAGGTGCCTGTGGGCGACCAGCCCAAAGACATTGAGCGGCTTATCAAGGAGATGGTGCTCAAGTACATTAGCAAGCGCAACGCGATCATTCTTGCAGTAACCGCCGCAAACACGGATCTTGCCAACTCGGACGGCTTGAAACTGGCGCGCGAAGTCGATCCAGAAGGCACGCGCACAATGGGTGTGCTCACAAAGGTAGACCTCATGGATCAGGGTACTGATGTGGTGGAAATCATCACCGGCAAGGTCATTCCTCTGCGCCTCGGCTACGTGCCTGTCATCAATCGTGGCCAACAAGACATCAACGCCAACAAGTCCATCAAGGCGGCCCTCGAGTTTGAAAAGAACTACTTCGAGACTCACCCTGCCTATCAGGTGCACGCTCAGATTTGTGGCACGTCTCATCTCGCCAAGATTCTCAATACCCTGCTCCTGAACAAGATCCGACAGGCGCTTCCTGAGGTCAAGAACGCCATTGAGGTGAAACTGAAGCGACATCGTCATGAGCTTGCACGGCTGGGCCCAGCAGAGCTTGGGTCGCCGTCCAGTGTGGTGCTTTCGGTGGTAACCGAGTTCTGCAACAAGTACAGACAGATCTTGGGTGGCGAGATGCCCGACGTCTCGAACCAAGAGCTCAGGGGCGGTGCCCGCATCAGCTTTGTGTTCCACGAGATTTTTTCCAACGGTGTCAAGGTGCTCGAACCCTTTGACACTATTACAGATAGCGATATCCGCACCATCTTGCACAACAGCAACGGTGGTACGCCTGCTCTGTTCGTGTCCTCCAAACCGTTTGTGTTTCTGATGAAACGCCAGATAAAGCGGTTCGAGGAGCCATGTCTCAAATGTATTCAGCTGGTCTACGACGAGTTAGTTCGCATCGTGAACGGTGACATCTTGAGCAAGCCCGACTTCAACCGCTACCCCCAACTCAAAACGAAGATCCAGTCTGTTTACATCAACTTTCTGCGCCAAGCGTTTATCCCCACCACGGATCTAGTCAAGGATCTGGTCGCTATGGAGGCAAACTACATAAACACCGCACATCCAGACCTTATCAAGGGCCCCCAGGCTGCCGACCTAGTCAGGCAACGGGTAACGACGACCAAGGTACAAACTGTGGACAAGAGCGGCAAAGTGATTGCCAAGTCCGAGTCTGTTGCCGTTTCTGGAGACGATATCAAAGACCCTCCCTTTGGTGGCTTTTTTGGCGATTTATTTTCGTCGCGCAGCAAGAAGCGTCTCGCCGCACTGGAAACCCCGCCTGCCGTCCTCAAGGCTAATGGAGAAATGAACGAGCGCGAGACGCTCGACGTGGAGGTCATCAAGTTGTTGATCAACTCGTACTTTAGCATCGTTCAGCGCACAATGATCGATCTCGTTCCCAAGGCCATCACCTACAACTTGATGAACAGATCCAAAGATGACATCCAAAAAGAACTGCTGGAGCACCTCTACAGGAGTGACGGTATCAAGGAGCTCGTGCAGGAGAGCGAGTTCACCGTGACACAGCGCAAGCAGAACGAGAAGATGGTCGAGGCGCTCAGCCGGGCCGAAACCATTGTCTCCAGTGTCTAATCAATGTCACATATACATATATAAAGTAGCTTAGCTCGCAATCGCATTCACGTTTCTGTTATCCGCCCGTCTACCTCTAAGATATCAGGCCCCGCCTTTGTAAGACAGGTCATCTGGATGCTGTTATATGTAGGGATGGTCGCAGTCGTGACCACAATGTGCGCAGGGTTCCTAATGGTGCTGCCAGGGTCCCGGTACGAGTCTCAATTCCCGTACCTGGTCAGTGGTAAGATCTCCGTGGACAACAACACGGCCACGTTCGCCGCACGCCCGGCCACTTTTGGGCCCATGCCCCCAGCTGCAGATAGCGAACAGAAATTAGAGGGGGAGATGCATTTTGTGCATGGTTCTGCCTGCCACGAAGATGGGTACGCAGTCAACGGTAAGGTGGCGGTGGTACTGCGAGGCGACTGCAGTTTCTATACTAAAGTCAAAAACTTGCAGCACGAAGGCGCCCTCGCTGTGGTCATAGGTAACAATGAGCCTGGCGGTCTCATTAGCATGGGCTCAAACCTTCCTGGTAGCGATATCGTGGTACCCAGTATGTTTGTGACCGGGGACACGTACCGCCAGCTCCAGAACTATCACTCTGCCCAACTGGAGCTTTGTCCCGAAACAGTGTCGCTTTTGAGCTCACTGGTACTGTTTGTGCTCACACCTCTCCTTTCCATCACCATTGTGTACGTCATTTTGTCCGTGCAGCGATATCACGAGCGGGTGCGACGGAGGGCACCTAAACACGCTGTTGAAGCGCTTCCCGTACGAACATGGTCAGAGTGTGACGTTCCTCCGTGGGGTGATCCAGAGTGCGTGATCTGTCTGGATGCTTTTGACAAGAGTAGCCGGATCATGACGCTACCCTGTGGGCATGAGTATCACGAGGGTTGTGTGCGTCAATGGCTGCTGCAACAACGCCGGACATGTCCTATCTGCACACGACCTATTACAAGCTCTGCAGTCTAGCCTGGGTACCAATGATGGCTGTGACTGTATCATAGGGTCCCTGCTGTACTATTTATTCCACAAACTAGTAAATTATTGACATGATGAATTCGACTATATGATGGCATCTGCCTGTCACATTTCATAGAACATCTGCTAAGTTATACAATTGCAGCCCAGTAATGCATAGCGGTCAAGGACTTATTGCTTCTCTCTGGATAACCGGCACAATGCAAATACAGCGACATTACGTTTCATACTCTTCTCGCAAACGAAGATATTTTCACTGGAGCAACTGAGAACATCCGTCAACAAATGACGTTTGAAGAACTCGTTCTGAAGAGCGAACGATGCCACAGGGACAATAATGCTCAAAAGTCCCCTCGCCCTCGTCTGTCTTGCTCAAGCCTGCACCCAATTCTTAACGTAAAGGAATGTTCCCCAAAAGAAAATAAGTTACACGGATAGGGAGACTTGGAAAGTTGAATCTAGCGAAAGTAGGAATCTATGTTTTCGTCCTATGTATAGAGAAGGTATACTGCTGGCTAGAGTTGGGGATATTCATGTTTTTCAGAAAGGGGACTACCGTTTCCTCAGAGGGTGGAAAAGCTGGAAGCAGACAATCTGCTATTTGTTCATGAACCGTATCAATCAAGTGTCTGGGCAGATGGACTTCTGGAGACAGATTTGGTCTTTCTGAGTCCCCTATAAATTCTAACGAAGGAGTTGCGTCCGTCGTAGAGCGGGTAAACAACAACAAGGAAGAACGCCAGAAACTGCCAGAAAATGGCGACTCCAACCCAGCCTCTGAAAAACGACCTAGTGAAAATGTAATCGCGGTAGAGAGGCATCGGCCACAGCACCCAGGTGACAAGAAGAGACACAACAAGCGCAACGATACATAAAATTCTCCATCGTCGGAGCTGTAGGAGGGTCTGAGTGTCATATGGGTGGTCAATGTCATATGGCTCATGGTAGGTGCTGAGACCTAGGGTCCTCAACAAACCCTTCCTTACTTGTTGTAGCTTCCCCAGCTGCTCTACCTCCCCAAGCATGCTCGCTCGCCTATAGACACCTTCTTCAAGGGGCACAGCTTTCTCATCTGTGGCTTGCGTGTAGAACTTGTCGTTGTTGAAGGGTTCGACTTTCCCCTCTTTACCAGAACGAATACCTTCAATAGGTGTGTTGTCTGTATCCTGCACACTGTTGACATATTTGGTCCCAGGGGACTGACCATGGTTTCCCACCGGCTTCACCTGAAGGAAACGGGACCAATCGAAGTCTGCAGGCCGGATAAGACTGAGTATAACCGTGAGGATGAGGGGAACAAACAGTGACGTTAAGACGCCATAAAGTGCTGGTGGTTGGTTGCCACTGGTAGTAATATTTACTGTACCATAGAGCCTCTTTGCACTGTACAGCCACACAAATAAGCCAAGACCGAGGCCAATAATTGGTGACACCACGGCAGCAAATAATGACTGCTTCTTCCAGAAGATGGCCAGTATCATTGGGAATATACCAGGGGAAGTGATTATTGGGGACATATACGCCACCCAGTTCATATTTGCACCAACATAGCTCAGCATAATCGTGAATCCAGCAATAAACGCACCGTATAGGGCAACTGTAACGTACGAGGAGCGCACAACCTCCTTTTCCGTAGCACTGGGGTGGATATAGGTCTTGTAGATATCGTACGATAGAATACTGCTGACCGCAATGAGCGAAGACGATACAGTGCTGGTGACAGTCATAAAAATCAACAGGAGGAAGCCACCCGTCGCACTACGTCCCATCAAACCATTGATCACAATGGGAAGCACATAGCCACGGTTAATTTGATTTTCTGTGAATCCTCCAGGATAGGTGGGAAACCCCTCTTGGGCTTGGAGGACGTGGGCAGCCAGTCCTACCACCGTACCAATAGCCCACGGCACAGCAAAAATGGCGACAGACGCAATTAGATAGCCAGGGACCACAGAGCTTGGCTGCGCAGAGAACGTTTTCTGATAGAACGCACTATCCATAACAGTCAATGCAAGGTTACCAAAACGTAACACCAATCCAAAGAGTGCTGTCCCCTGAGACTTCATGGTCAATACGGAGCCCTTGTAATTTCCAGGAATAACCGGCTGAGGATCCAGAGCCACCAACTTGTCGTACAGCCCTGTAATTCCACCAATACGTTCGTTGCAGAGAATTCCCAATGTGAAGACAATGATCAAAATCAACGCAATAGTAGTGTGAAGAAAGTCTGTCACAAAAGTCGCACGCAAACCACCAATACCTGTATAAACTACAACACCCGCAGGAATTAGGATAGTAGAGGCGACAATGTGCATGTTAGTTATACCAGTAATGAGCTGGCTGCCAGTGATGAGCATATATGAGCAACCAATGATGTTGTTGATCAAGTTTAGGATCATAAACACAATGTGGCCAAGCGTTCCATAGCGAGTCTTGATGATCTCCAGTGACGTATGAGCATTCGGAATCTTAATTTTGCATTGGACACCGATCAGTGCCATAAGAACAATCTGATATACTAGGCAGCTGCAAAACCACGCAGGCACACCAATACCATAGGCGAAGCACTGGACAACGGAGAACACTGTCTCATTGATCCACATCCAAGATGAAACCACCGCCGACGCGGTGAGTCCCACACCGACTGTACGGTTTGCGACCATGAAACCCTCCGCATGCTGGGTATATTCACCTAGGAATCGCTTTTGCAGATTAACTGCAACAAGAATAACCAGGGCAAAGAATGCGCCAAGTCCAATGATAACACCGTAGCCATCGCCTTGGTTGAGCAACTCTACACCACTCGAGAAATCAGGGAGAGTCATGGCCAAGTCAAGTCAAGATCGATTGAGAACCACACGCCTTGCAATGCCAACATTGAGCCTTGCATAATCTTTTCCAGTGCCGCAGTCGGGGTGCAGAATCGGTTCTTTATCAGAATCCCAATTTTGGCGGCATATATTAGCCGCAAGAACTTTCCAACTGCTGTCAACCGGCTATAACTTTTTGCACTACAAAATAATTCGTTCTTTGAGGATGCCCACAACTGTTTCATGCAATTAAGCGACATCTACCCCTACATCAACCCTTGCGGTGACCATGGCTACGTCATTTAACGTCATTACTGTCAACGGTCACGCAATTTCAGTGTAGCTTTGGGAGTAGGGTAACTACCCTAATCACATGTGATTGTCGTCTCGACAAAGTGGGACCACTACAGCGACAACTCAATCAATCTTCTCACCCTTGTCTACTATATGCAATGGATACATAGTGTAAAGTTATAATTTTCGGCCCATCACGTCGCCGGCAATGTCGGCATCCATGCGTACAAGTCGCTTTAGGCCCGCTGCTTCTTACGTGCTGGGCCCGCCGACGTAGCCTTTTTATCGTCTTCTGGCGTGGGGTCAACAGTACTTCCATTCGTTTCCGGTTTCGGCTCGCCGGCCTTCCAGTGATACTTGGCACCCGGATGGTCGTTCGGCAGATACTTCTGTCCCCTAATTCCATAAAAGTTTTCACGCGCGGTTCCTCCAGGGGCCGCATAGTCTCGCCAAAATCTGCCACGGTTCTGCAGCTCGGGCAATAGTAGCTTTATGATGTCGTCGAACGTTCCAGGTATTGTAGTATAGCTCAAGTTGAAGCCATCAAGATCTGCAACGGAGGCCCACTCTTCGAGAGCGTCAGCGACTTGTTCAGGAGTTCCAACTGCGTGTGCACCAAGGCCACCTAAGGCAATGTACTCTGCGACGGTACGCTTATTCCAAACCTTGTTCTCGCTGTTAGGGACACTCTTTGCCCAGTGCTTAACAAAACTCTGGATGCCCGTGGACTCGACGAACCTAAAGTCTTCATCGTCGCCGTACTTTGACAGATCATTACCCGTCCAGCCACCAAACAGCGCTAGTGCACCGTCCAGATCAGCATATTCCAGCACCTCTTGGCGCTTGCGTTCTGCCTCCTCTGCGGTAGCGCCTACAATGACTGAAATTGATGCGATGACTTTGACAGAGGCTGGGTCACGGCCATAAGCCACTGCCTGAGCTCGAAGGTCGTCAACTGACTTGCGCACAGCGTGCGGGTCAAGACCGCTCAAGAACACGACTTCGGCGTGCTTCGCGGCGAACTTCTTGCCCGCGCTTGATGTCCCGGCCTGGAAAATCAGGGGTGTACGCTGTGGAGATGGCTCGCAAATGTGAGGACCAGGCACCTTGAAATACTTGCCCTCGTGGTTGATGAGGCGGACCCGCTCAGGATCCGTGTATGTACCGTTTTCCTTCACCACCGCGTCGTCACGCCAAGACCCGTTCCAAAGCTGATAAGTGACATCAACAAACTCATCGGCAATCTCGTAGCGCTCATCGTGCGGAATTTGTGTCTCGAGGCCAAGGTTTCGTGCAGCAGACTCGAGGTATGAGGTGACGATGTTCCAGCCCACACGGCCATTTGACAGGTGGTCTACAGTGGAAAAGCGCCGAGCATGGAGATAGGGCTGGTCGTAAGTTGTACTCGCGGTCACGCCAAAAGCAAGGGACTTTGTGGCACCAGCCATAGCAGAGACGACATACAATGGGTCGTTGACAGGAGTCTGCGCCCCGGATTTGAGTGCTGGTGCTAAATTTTCCGGCCCGTCGTACACGTCATAAGGCCCCAGAACGTCAGCAAAAAACACTGCGTGGAATTTCGCCTGTTCCAATTTCTTGGCCAGGTCGACCCACAAAGAAAGGTCTTTGTACCTATACCCTTCGTCGTACGGAGCCTTCCAAGCCCCTGGGTTCAGATGTGAAGGGCAATGCATCGCAAACGCATTGAGGATCCATTGTTTCTTGTCCGTCATGCTGTTATCTTGCAATCTGTCGACCCAAGGTCAGGCTCCAAGGCCATTGAGCCGCGCTTATCTAAGTGGTGAGCGTGATAACCCATATGTATTGCGTATGCGTTCGTGCACCTTTAGATATGGCGTTATCGGGGTCACTCCGATCAGGGTAAATCGAGCAAAAAGACGCTCGTGCCACAAGAAATTCGACACTCAGTTACGATTTTTTTACGCAAATTGTAATATCGTGAGTATTTTTACCTCAATTGATTCTCCCAAAGTCTCCCGATCATGCTGACCATCGCAAATATAATATGATATCAGGACTGCATATGTGCAAATTCTACTGCAGGTGCGTACCGGCTGTCACATGGGGCCATCTTGGCCATCAGCGAGTCTTCAGCCATGTACCCCTATGAGTTCCAAAGCAGCAAGCATCAAGATGGCTACTGCTCGCAGATCTCGGGATCTTCGCGAGCCTGGTTCGCACCGCACCGACAAGAAGAAGCGCAGTGCAAGCAGCAGTCCGCGGCCACATAAAAGCAAAAGTGCAAAACGTGCGCCCAATGATGCGATGAGCGGCATTTTGCAAAAGTCCTTGGTTCTCAATGAACGCAAAGGCAAATTAGAACTGGAGGATAGGCCTGTGCAAGTCCCGGGCCAGGGTGAAGTGCTCGTACGTCTTGCGTACGTGGGCCTCAATCCCATCGACTGGAAAAGCGTACACTTTGATTTTGGCATTCATAGCCTTCCCTGGATAAACGGCAGAGAGGGCGCAGGAATTGTGGAGCAGGTGGGTGCACACGTTACTACCGTGCAACCTGGAGATAGAGTATTTGTACCCAGCACCAACTACCGGGACTTGCGCACATCGACTTTCCAGACATACGCAATTGCGCGGCAAGAGAACGTAGGCAAATTGCCTGAGTTCATTCCCCTGGCTGATGCAGCCGCGATAGGCGTGGGCCTTGTCACCGCGGCCTGTGTGCTCTATGATTCCCTGGGCATTAAAATGTCGAAGCATAGGGACCCGGCTACCGTGGGTCCCGACGGCAGAAAATGGCTGCTTGTATGGGGCGGCGCGTGCATAGTGGGTACGTTTGTGATCCAGCTGGGCAAGTTGGCCGGTTTCCGTGTCGCAGCCGTAGCGAGTGCACGCAACGCCGACTACCTCACCAGTCTCGGTGCCGAAAAGGTATTCGATCGAGCCAACCCCACAAATGCGGCCGATGAGGCAAAATGCCTGGGTATCTCGTACGCCGTCGATTCTGTGGGTGCAGACACCGCCGCGCTCGCTGCCGGCGCGCTTCTGCCCCAAGGCGAGCTTGTGTGCATTGTTAAGGCGCCTCGAGAGGTCAGGTCGGATATCACAGTGCAGTCAGTCCGCCTCAAGCAGTTTCACGAGGACCTCGACTACGGCAGGCGGCTCACGCAGTTCGCTTCTCGCTTGCTGGAGTCAAAGACCCTGGTGCCCCCCCGTATAGAAGTCCTGGATGGCGGTTTAGAGCATATTCCTAGGGGCCTAGATAAGATACGTTCGGGTGCCGTAAGTGGCCGGCGTATTGTCGTTCGTCTAGCGTCAGTGCACTAAGAGCTGGAGCCCAAATCGCAGCGGTGTGCAAAAACCATGTAGAGATTTGTAGCATTTGCAGTGCTGACGATTGCCACATGTCGTACGCCTCTTATTCCCAAGCGGTACGTGGCTCCTGGCTGCCCAAACCTCATCCCCACCCGGGGGTGAGGATTTGGCGCTCAGGACGCGGCAGCACGGCCTGCCAGCAAATCATTTTGGTGGGTGCAGGGCTAGGCTGCGGCTAGGCTGCAAGTATACCCGGCCTCTCCATGGTAAAGCAGGAGTCCTAGAATCACAAGACAACGAGCAAGGTTAGGGTGCGCAGACGGTCCCGCATAAAGAGTATACGCGGCGTTGACACTTAGTCACCGAACCGCGACAAGAGTCCAGGCGCTAGCTATGGCTGTTGCTATTGAACAGGAAACGAAGCCGAATGTGATTGCCTCGGCCACCGATGGACGAGGCAGTCGGATCGACCGTTACCAGATTGTGAAGACACTTGGCGAGGGCTCGTTCGGCAAAGTCAAGCTGGCATATCATCTAGCAACGAACTCGCGGGTTGCGCTCAAGATCATCAACCGCAAGACGCTGGCCAAGTCCGACATGCAGGGCCGCGTTGAGCGCGAGATATCGTACCTGCGTCTGCTGCGGCACCCCCATATCATCAAGCTCTACGAGGTCATCAAGTCGAAGGACGAGATCATTATGGTGATGGAGTTTGCGGGCAAGGAGCTGTTTGACTATATTGTGCAGAAGGGCCGCATGAGCGACGGCGAGGCGCGCCGTTTTTTCCAGCAGATCGTTAGCGCCGTGGACTACTGCCATAGACACAAGATCGTGCACCGCGACCTCAAGCCTGAGAACCTGCTGCTCGACGACAATATGGACATCAAGATCGCCGACTTTGGTCTCTCTAATATCATGACTGATGGCAATTTCCTCAAGACCAGCTGCGGCTCGCCCAACTATGCCGCCCCCGAAGTTATTTCGGGTCGCCTGTATGCCGGTCCTGAGGTCGATGTGTGGTCATGTGGTGTTATTCTCTACGTTATGCTTTGCGGCAGACTTCCTTTTGATGATGAGAATATCCCGGAGCTGTTCAAAAAGATCTCAATGGGCGTTTTCACCATTCCAGACTACGTTTCCCCGGGCGCGCGCAATCTTCTGCAAAAAATGCTGGTGGTAAACCCGCTGGAGCGGATTACGCTCCAGGGCATAATTTCCGACCCCTGGTTTCGTGAGGGCCTGGCACCGTACCTGTTCTCGCTGTATGACGGCGAGGCTAAGCCCAAGCGTTTTTCCAGAGACAATGAGGTGGTGCCTACACTGGCCCACACCCTCGGCTACACTGCGGACAACGTTGTTGATGCCCTCAACTCGGTAGACTCCGAGCGTGCGGGCACGAACACGGCGGAGATCCAGGATGCTTACAACATTCTGGTCGACAATATGCGGCAAGATGACGCGAATGGCAAGTACTCTAAAAAGGATGCTCTCGACCACTACATGGAGAAGAAGGAAGAGAAGGACCGAAACTCGCACAACCTCGAAGATGGCAAGATGCCGCTGTCGGTAGGTAAATTGGGCATCCCGTCAACTTTTTCTTTCGATGCCACCCACCTGGGACCTGTGGGTGTTCAGGGGTCAAGCATTGCCGTTCTCCCACAATCGCTGTCGCAATACCACCTCGCTCACATGCAGGCCCTGGGTGTTTCTGTGAGTAAAAAGCTGAGTCCTGCTCAAGTGAAAAAGGCCAAAACACGCTGGCACTTTGGAATTCGTTCACGGTCCTACCCACTGGATGTAATGGGGGAGATCTACCGTGCCCTGAAAAGTCTGGGCGCTGAGTGGGCCGAGGAGTCTTGCGAAGATATTTGGACGATTCATGTGAGGTGGAAACATCAGGTGGCTAGCCTTGATGGAAAATCGACGTCTAAAAACACTCTTAAGATGAGAATCCAGCTCTACCAGCTAGAACAGAACAACTATCTCGTCGATTTCAAGTACGATGCATATGAAGACGACAGTGCCAAAGCAGGAAGAGACAACTCGGTTTCGGCATACCCGTTTCTCCAGCTGTCTACAAAGCTCATTATGGAGCTGGCAGTCAATAGCCAACAGGGGTAAATTTTGGATTGGTCTGGCACTATTTAAGGAGGCTACCTCATTAGTACATACATATTTATCATACTGGCATTCTATATCCCGTGGGACACGAAAACTTGACTGCGTCTTCAAAGTACTTCTGGAGCCCGCCTTTCAGAAGCGTGAGCTCATCTATAAATCCACTAACACGAGGAGCCTCGGTCAACAATGGTGCTTCTTTGCCAGCTCTCGTCCGTTCAAAGAGCGCTAGGGCGTGGCTCCCCTGCTTTGTGACTTCGGAAACCATCTCGAGGCCAAATGGGCGGTTGTTACTCAGTAGTAGCTGATAATGAGACGACATGGCCAATAGTAGAGTCATGAAGGGGGTGTTGGCGATGGCGTACCTCGACGCCATCTGTTCAAAGAGGGCACCATTCTCCATAACACTCGTGAAAAGATTTTGGTAGTGCTCCGGTGAAAACAGAAACTGGTGGAGCAAACAAAAGGCTATAACGTGAGCGATCAAAGCAGTAACGAATGCGGCCTCTTTGAAATCGTCTTTGCTCGCTCTCTTGAGCAGGGAAAGCAGCGTCCGCCAGAGACCTGACCAGTTGTAGTCCACGCACTCGCGGAGTGCACGCAAAGAGGACACGACCCAAAATAAGATTTCCAGCGATAACCCATATATGGCACGGTCTACGCTGGACCGGACGTTGTAGCGGATAGCCGCTTGAACGACGTCAAGTATGCCAGCCAGACGGATGCGCGGCCCCGTCTCGAAGGAGAGCAGCGGTGCGCGGTTCTGGCACACCATGATAACCGCCTTGTTGCTGGTATCGGTGAGTAACTCCATCAGCTGCGGATAGGTGACCATCTTTTTATACATGAGAAGAATCAGGACTGTGTAGGCGTGGGCACGACTGCCACGAGCCGGACTCTGGACAGCATAGGTACAAAGCTCGGCAATTATCGGGAACACCGGCGACTTTATTACCAACGCGGAAAACAGGTCGTTGTACGAGCAGAACGCGAACAGGGGCAACAGTAATACCGCAGACGTGAGAGGCAGCTGCTTATCATCCATCTTCTCTTCACTGCTGCTGCTTGTCACCCACGAGAACCAGCTCTTGGTGGGCCGTCCCAATGTATATCCTCGCAAACACTTGTCGAGCGGACCCTCGGCTTGGCCTGTCATTTTCTCGCTCAATTGCTCATCCACAAAGTCCACCAGGCGCTGGTCAAACGCGTTGGTCTGGTCCATGGTCTTGCACAGGAGGGCCAGCACGCCAACGGCTGTGAACGCACGCGCTCCGAGGGCGTCCGAAGCAACAAGGCGGATCAGCGGCGAGAAGAGTCCCTTCTGTGTAAAGTAGCCGGTAAAGCTGGTCCCGTACGAGGCCGTGGCGGCCAGCTCCAGGAACTCGAGGGCACTGGTGCTCGTCTGCGCGTGTTCGAGCGCCTGCGGAAGCACGTCGGTAACCCGCGTAAACACCTCGTGTATGCGGTCGACCGCAGCAAGTACAAGGATCGTGTCGGATGCAGACAGCCGCAGCAGGAAAATGTGCCGCAGCACGTGCCCCAAAATTGCCAGTGCGTTCCCCCTCACGTACGCATCCCCACTGACTATATTGCTCACCGCGGCCGCGACCAGTGTGCGCACGATCACGTACTTGGCCACGTACTCGCCAGCGGGCACCGACGCAAGTACCCTGTTCAACGCCGCGCGATTGACAGGCAGAACGAAAAACTCGACCCAGTAGCCCGGGTCATGCGTCTGCGCAAACAGTTGGTGGTATATGCCCAGCACCTTGGGCTCGTGCCGCGTGACGGCAGCATTGACCTGTACCAACGGCGACACCATGTTCTCCGAGGTCCGACGGTGTTGCGTCCCAGCAGCAAACCAGCAAGTGCCCGAGTTTTACAAACAGCTACAGTTAGTCTACCTACAGGCCTCGCCTTCCCTACGTAATCTTCAGTCGCGCGCAGCTCAGATTTCGCTGCTTACCTGAGTGTTTACCTCCGCCCTGGCAGATTCCGAGGATGCGCACGCTGGAGCTGGGGGACGCGGCGTCCGAGAGCGTCCTGCAGGACGTATCGCGGCGCCTGTCGCGCGCGAAGAAGGTGGTTTTCGTGACGGGCGCGGGCGTCTCGTGTAACGCGGGCATTCCCGACTTCCGTTCCGAGGACGGCCTCTACAACATGGTCAAGGACCGCTATCCGGACGCGGTGGTAAAGGGACAGGACCTCTTTGACAAAAACCTGTTCCGCAGTACCCGCTCAACACAGGTGTTCAACACGTTTATGGCGGGGCTGCGCCGGGCAACCCTGGACGCCCACCCGACCCCCACACACCACCTCATCCGCTATATGCGTGATCGCGGACGGCTGCAGCGCTGCTACACGCAGAATATCGACGGGCTCGAGAAGCAAGCAGGCTTGCGGATCGGTTTTTCTGGTACCGGCACCCCCGAGGTTGTGCAGCTACACGGCGACATACACCAGCTCAAGTGCCCCGCCTGCTTCCACCAAACCGAATGGGCACCCTGGCACGAGGCAAACCTCGTCTCAGGCAAAGCACCCGAGTGCGGGCACTGTCGGGATCTCGAGGTAGCCCGCGAGTTGGGGGGGAAACGGAGCCGTGCCGTCGGCTATCTGCGCCCGAACATTGTCCTGTACGGCGAGGAGCACCCGTACGGCGAACTCATCAGCACCTACGCGTGCAAGGACATAAAAGCACACCCCGACATGCTGATTATAGCGGGGACATCGCTGAAAGTTGCGGGCCTGCGCAAGTTGGTCAAGGACCTTGCCAAGGCCGTGCACGCCCAGGATGGTATGGTTATCTTCGTCAACCGCACTGCTGTCAGCAGCAGCCAGTGGGACAAGGCCATAGATTTCCACATCCAGGCCGACACCGACAACTGGGTCCAGGACCTGCGGCTAAGGATCCCCATGTTCTTCAAGAGACAGTCCAAGGTCCATGTCGACGTCTCCAAGCGCCCCCCCACGAACGAGAAATCAGGTGTTCCCAAAAAGACAAAAGTAGCAAACTGTGAAATCAAGCCTGAAATCGAGCAGGATCTTCTAAAGTGCAGCCCCCGCAGTTTTTCTGTGTTCGCTGTCAATCCCCAACCTCCCTCAGGCCTTAAAAAGGAAGAGCCTGACACCCAAAAATCTGGTTTCCAAGAGCATCTATTTAATTTGGCCGAGAAGCCTCTCTTTGTCGAGCTCTAGCTCGACGGTATTTATTTTGTAATGCAAGTTGCGCAACAAGTGATCTCTTGGATAAAGCTCAAAACGTTAGTTAGTTAGTAGTACCTATGGTCAAATCAAAACATCTAGTGGCTAGAAGGACGCAAACTAGTCAAAAGGTTGGTGGGTTTAAGAGGCGAGCCTCTTGTGAGCACTTTGGTCCCGTTGTTTCCGAGCGTACTGTTGGCTCCCAGTGTACTGTTGGTCTGGTTGAGCGGTTTCGTATCGTTCACCGTGGGGAGACGAGAGTCTCCAAATCCGCCCCAACCGTATCCGGGTCCACCAGCGAATGAACCAAAACCGGGTCCACCGGCACCACCCGAGCCAGATCCGGGTCCACCAGCACCACCCGAGCCAGATCCGGGTCCACCGGCACCACCCGAACCAGATCCGGTTCCACCAGCACTGCCCGGACCAGATCCGCCAGCGCCACCTGCGCCAGAGCTGCTGCCACCAGATCCACCCTGGGAAGCACCGTTAGGGCGACCACCAGTCGGTGCCGCGGGATCCAAGTCTGTCACCGTTTGTGTGAGCACAACGGTAGTCCGGTGGGTGGTGGTTCGATCAATCGTCGCACTCCTGTTAGGGCTGGCAGTATGGGAGGTTTCCAAAACGCTGGCCAAGCTGGATGATTGGTTTCGTAACAAGTCTTGAGTAGTGGAAGCCATGGGATTGGAAGCGTTCAAGGACGGGCTCAGCAACACGTTAGCACTTTGGTTTGTTCCACCCTGTTGTCCAAAGCTCTCGGGACGCACTGTATGCGATGTGTTATTGGTAGACTGCACCCGGCTTCCAGATGGAGACCCAGTTACACTTGCCGAGTCATTCGAAGCAACTGAAGCCGGAGCAAAGTTCGCAGAGGCGCCTGGTATTGAAGAATTATTCGCAGACGCGGGGCTCGCATCAACTCCATCCTTAAGGGCTTCTGGAGAAGGGATCCTAGAGTCCGTGGAGGATCCTGCCATTGAAGAATTGTTTCCAGACGCAGGGCTCGTAGCAAGTCCATCCTTAAGGGCTTCTGGAGAAGGGATCATAGAGTCCGTGGAGGATCCTGCCATTGAAGAATTATTTCCAGACGCAGGGCTCGCAGCAATTCCATCCTTAAGGGCTTCTGGAGAAGGGATCATAGAGTCCGTAGAGGATCCTTCCACTGAAGAATTATTTCCAGACGCAGGGCTCGCAGCAATTCCATCCTTGAGGGCTTCTCTAACATGCCCAATTTCCTCTCCCTGAGTGTCGGTAGAGTTAGACATCACAGCGGTTGTAGGAGAGGAGGCTGCAGACAAAGCGTTTTGGAACCTGCTATTCCATGGCCCACTGTTGCCGGTCGATTCAGTTTGGGAACCACCAATAGCTGCTGGCATAGAAGTTGAGGTGGGCCCCTCAGTTGTGGGATTGACGTATCTTTGGCTCGAACTGCTAGTATGCAGGTCACTTACTTGACCATTTACGCCGCTGGAAAGAGGTTTATCCTGGACGCTGGTACCTTCCACAGCGGAAGATATAGTGGAGGCTACAGTGTGGGACTGAAGGCTTCCGGAGTTCAAGGAGGTATCAGTATCCTGAGAGTTTCCAGAGGTAGATGTAGGCTGGTGCGTAGTAGCCGCAGTCTGGTCCGCGGCAGACTCAGTGCGTGTAGCGTCCCATATGTTTAAGAAGGGATCGATATCGTAACTAGATGCGGGGCTATCAAAGTCATCGGATCCAGTGTGTGTAGCGTCCCATGCGTTCAAAAAAGGGTCGATATCCTGAGAGCTACCGACTGTAGCCGTGGCCTGCTCCACAGTGGGTATAGCCTGGGCCGTAGTAGCCGCAGTCTGGTCCGCGGCAGACTCAGTGCGTGTAGCGTCCCATATGTTTAAGAAGGGATCGATATCGTAACTAGATGGGGGGCTATCAAAGCCATCGGATTCATCGGTTTGGCCAAGACCGTATTCCTCACTAGACTGGGGAGCATCAGTGTCATCTGTTCCATCGGTCTCATCGATCTCATCGGTTTGGCCATACCCGCCAGGACCATACTCCTGACTAGGCTGAGCAGCATCGGCATCGGCTTGGCCATATCCACCAAGACCGTACTCCTGACTAGGCTGAGGAGCATCGGAACCATCGGTTGTATCGGCTTGGCCATACCCACCAAGACCGTACTCCTCACTAGACTGGGGAGCATCAGAGTCATCGGTTGCATCGGTTTGGCCATATCCACCAAGGCCATACTCCTGACTAGGCTGGGCAGCATCAGAGCCATCGGTTGCATAGGTCTGGCCATAGCCACCAAGAACGTACTTTTGAGTAGGCTGTGCAGCATCAGAGTCATCGGTTGCATAGGTTTGGCCATAGCCACCAAGGCCATACTCCTGAGTAGGCTGAGCAGCATCAGAATCATCGGTTGCATATGTTTGGCCATAGCCACCAAGGCCATACTCCTGACTGGGCTGGGCAGCATCAGAGCCATCGGTTGCATAGGTCTGGCCATAGCCACCAAGAACGTACTTTTGAGTAGGCTGTGCAGCATCAGAGTCATCGGTTGCATAGGTTTGGCCATAGCCACCAAGGCCATACTCCTGACTAGGCTGAGCAGCATCAGAGCCATCGGTTACATAGGTTTGGCCATAGCCACCAAGAACGTACCCCTGAGTAGGCTGAGCAGCATCAGAACTAGGTTGGGATGTACTGCTGCTAGAGCTAGACCGACTGGACTGTGGCATATCGTAGCCATCGTAGCCGTCGTAGCCGTCGTAGTCGTCGTAGCCATTAGGACCAGCCGGGCGTGCCTGGGCAGTTGAACTAAGGAGTGTAAGGAACGTGAGGAGATCAACTGCGTACATCTCCGGGTATTTGGTGTCTCTGCAACTCGCTGCCACATATATACGCCTTGCTCCGATAAGGTTCGAAACGCCAGTGCATGCCCAAGCTTATGATGCATTTGAGTGAACAGATAATTATACGTACAGTCCACTGTTTGGGTGGTACGTAGACTCGTAACCTTTTGACTTTTGCTTGAAGCAAATAATCAGACAACATCAGCTCGCCTCTCGGTTTCGCCTAGTAAGGGGCCGGTGTAAGCACCGATAAAGTTTGACCAGCAGCAGGTTAAATTCCGGGCAACTTTGTGAATGACTGCAGCTTGTCACGTAAAAAGGAAAATACCTTTACGGTGACTTCGTAATAACAAGAACAGATACACAGTGATATCATTGTCTGGGTTTGCGGTTACTCCACGCATCATTCCGGTTTTTAAATAAGGCACGAGCTAACCTTGCCTGAAACAGTGACAAAGAAAGGAGTCAAGTGCGTAAAGGCAGGATTGGTTGAAATAGCGCCCAAACATAGCTTTGTTGAAGGTGACGACAAATTGGCAAAGTGCAAATAAGGCGAAGGCGCTGCTATTGATTGGTATCGACTGCTCCAGAAGAAGCGTCGAGGCTTATCCAAGTGATCAAACACCGCCGTACCTGCAATGTTGGCAATAAATGAGACCGCAGTGTTACTTTGGCCAGAGTAGTTGTTCTCGCCGGTGTATAAAGTATTGGCGACGTAGGACAATGTGTGGAGGTCCCAACTCAGCGAGTGTGAAAGTTTGATGAGAACTGCAGTAATATGCAGTATGATCAGACTCCTGAAACCGGCAAAAGATGCCCATATATTCCGGACGACCTCGTTGGCCTCTTGGATTACAGCTTGAGACAACCCGTATCACGACTGCGACTGTACATACAGACGACTGCACGTACGGGCAACTGCACATACGGGCAGTGTTCTTAAAGTTAGAACTAGAAACGCGCGGCAAGAGTTGACTGCGACACCAAAAGCTTGGAATTCGAGAGGCTTCGCTTGACATTGGGTTCTTCTCCATAATGCTTGTCGGAAGACATTAGAGAAAAAGTTGCAGAACAGAAAAGAGCTGGACCGAGAGAGACAGGTGGTTCAGGGCGTGTCTCGGAGCGGAATCCATTATCTCGACTATCTCGGGAGTAGGAAGTCTGCTGGGCATCGGTAGGTAACAGACATTGATCCCTACATGACGTTGATCTTAAACTGAGGTCCAGTTCAGGACACGAGGCTGCCGATTCTTTCCATTTTGACGGCACGGCAACTTAGCACTTTGTACCAACGCTCGTACCGTACCGGGGCACGTCTGCATAATTCAGATACAAGTTATCTAACCCCATTACGCATAGAGCAGAGAATGGTGTGAGACAGCCAAAAGTGCCTGAGCTCAACCGACAAAATATATTGAACTAATTTCCCAAGTACGCGCTCCCAACCTACTCGCAACGCATCCCTACAGCACTGTGCAGATGGCACCTTAACTAATCGTCGCTCATTTGGCCCGCTTATGAAATATTTCACCCCAGCCGAGTCGCAAACTTATATGTCGGAACAACTGAGGCTAGAAGGAAATGGACTCTACAAGGCTGGAAACTTTGGCGGTGCAGTACTCAAGTACACAGAGGCTCTAGAGGTGGCCCCTGACGATGCGGTCCTGTACGGGAATCGGGCTGCGGCACTGATGCAGAGCAGGCAGTATTGTCAGGCGCTCGAGGACACCATCCGCGCCAACCGCCTCCAGCCGGACGTGCCAAAGACGTTGATGCGGCTGGCAAAGCTGTACACGTTGATGGGAAGACCAGAGGCTGCGATGAGCGAGTTTAACAAGATTTCACCCCCCCCCTCGGGATCAGACACTTTTGCGACCCAGCAGATGGTCCACAACCTAGAACAGGCCCGCTCTGCACTGGCGAAAGATAAGGACTACAAGATTGGACTGTATGCTCTGGATGCTGCAGCCCAGAATCTTGGCCAGGGCGTGGAAGTGCCGCGCAGCTGGGTCCTTCTGCGGGCTGAGCTTCTTCTAAAGGGAAATCGTCTAGCCGAAGCTGGTTCTTTAGCTGTTCAACTACTCCGTGAGGACTCTAACGATCCAGACTCGCTTGCGCTGCGCGGACGACTCATGTACAGCGAGGGCGACGCCGAGAAAGCGGCAACTCACTTTTCCAGGGCCCTGCAGCTTGACCCCGAGCACAAGACTGCTCGCAAGTGGCACAAGCTTGCAAAGGAGGTTGAGCGGGTCCGCAAAGACGGCAACGACGCGTTCAAGGCTCGGGAATACGAAAAGGCCAAGGAGCTGTACACTGCTGCGATCGAGCTTGACCCCAGTAACCAACATGCCGTTTCACGACTCTACTCCAACCGTGCGACCGCAAACATACAACTTAAGGAGTTAGATTTGGCACTAGCTGACTGCGATGAGGCGCTCAAGTCTGACCCGTCGTTCGTGAAGGTTCTACGAACCAAGGCGCGAGTGCTTGGCCAGCTGGAGAGATGGGAGGACAGTATTAGTGTATTCAAGGCTGTCCTTGAGCAGGAGGATGATCAGGGTGTGCGCCGTGAACTGCGGGAGGTAGAGCTCGAGTACAAGAAGAGCCTCAGGAAGGACTATTACAAGATACTGGGGGTCTCCAAGACGGCAAGCGAAACCGAAATCAAAAAGGGTTACAGGAAGCAGGCTCTGCTATACCACCCCGACAAGAACCAGGACGACGAGAAGGCGGCCGAGAAGTTCAAGGAAGTCGGTGAAGCCTATGAAGTCTTGTCCGACAGTCAGAAGCGCGCCCGTTATGATTCAGGCGTAGATCTGGAAGACCCCATGAGTGGTATGGGCGGCATGGGCGGTATGGGCGGCATGGGCGGCATGAACGGTGCCGGTGGCATAGACCCAGACATCCTCTTCCAAATGTTTGGCGGCATGGGCGGCGCTGGTATGGGTGGCCATGGCCCATACTCGGGCAACTTTTCCGCGGGTGGCCAAGGCTTCAGAGGGTTCTAGTGTTGCTTATAGAATTCTATTGATCGTGTACATATAAATATATATCTTAGCGATAATTTGCCAGGCCAAGCGACACTCCAAGGAATACAAGATTATTCCCACTAGAAACTTTATTAGAATAACTTAGCTAACAGTTTATCATTTAATGACAATCGCACACCTACATGAGGTTCCTGAGTCACGTGCCGATTGTCGAATCACGTGGTCTGTCTTGTAACATCTGGGCGTAATTTTGGCCAACCCTGTTGTTATATGTATGATCTGAATGTGGTGTGGCCGAGCCCCTCGAACCCGTCAGCCATTAGTGTGCTGAAAAAGGAACTGGTGCTGCTGTCTGAGTTCGGGTACAGGTGTGTCGCGCTGAATTACATAGTCACAGGAAAGCTCAAAGGGGCAGTAAGTCCCTTTTCTGAAGAAACGCTCGCAGACCTAGCTAAAGCCGCGCCAAAGCTGAAACTTTTGCGTCGCGTGACCCTTGTTCTTGATGAGGCGGCCCAGAATCAGAATTTTGCATCATTCGTTAACCAATTTGACCTCGTGTGCGTGCAACCGCAGAGTGAAAAGTCCCTGCAGAGCGCGGCTAGCGCGCTGGATATCGACATGATCTCGCTAGATATCACAAAACGTCTACCGTTCTATCTAAAACATAAGCTGGCGTGTTCTGCAGTGGATCGTGGAGTTCGATTCGAGCTCAAATACAGTCCGGCGCTCACCAATGCAGAGGCCCGCAGGCACTGTATCACCAATGCCGCGGCCATTATCAGAGCCACACGCGGGCGGGGCATCGTGGTCACATCAGGTTGCACGAGTCCAGCGTCTCTGCGAGCACCCTTTGATGTAATTAATTTGGTAACAGTATGGGGACTGGAGTCCGGACGGTCCCGTGAGAGCATCGATAAAACCGCCCGGGCGGCGGCTCTTAATGGAATTTTGCGACTAGATGGTGCAAAGCAGGCCATAGTCCCCGAAGACAGGCCGGCCAAAAAGCCTCGGTTGGGAGCGTGAGGAAGGGGGTGGCTTTGAGAGCCCGTCAATCGCTGAGGCGCGGCTTGACGGTGAACGCACTGATCCCCAGATAGGTTGTGAGCTTGTCAATGACAAGCTTGGAGTATGCAAAAAAGTACACGGTCGCAACCACGGTAAATACCTGGAGAAACCTGTACTCGGGGAGAGTCGCACTCGGGTGCAGTCCCACGCGAGGGAGTATCCCGTAGAGTATGTTTCCAGCATAAATAAACACGAGAGGAAACGACATGGTCGGGAATGGCTGGCAGCAAAGATGGCTGAGGATGATAGCCGTGGTCACGCGGCCAAAGGTGAAGGAGCACGCGATGCCAAACATGAAGAGGTGGTTGTGGCGAAGAACTGTGCTGTCGGGGCTCGACAGCCAGATGGTGACTGCCAGTGCCAACACCCAGATCAAAGTGGACCGCTGAAGCGCTTCCTCCAGTGAGCTCTCCCCCTGGCGGCGCAATGCTTTGCGCACGTTCGCTACACAGGCGGGAATGTGGCCTACTGTAACGGAGAGCAGGACCAACACTGACCACACCACTTTGAGAGGCAGGTTGTTCAGCATAGCTACCGGGGTATCCCACACGCTGGGGCCGAACAAGCCAGAGAGACAGTGGGCCAAGGCAGCCACAAGCAGGCCCTCTGTGGGCCCGTTCAGATAGCCAAGAAATAGCGTGTGTGTGTAGTAAGTTTCCCACGTACTGTAGTACATGGCAATTGTCGTTGAGAGCACGGTCACTGCGCCTAGCCACGTTGAGCCGAGACCCATGCTCGCCGCGGCCACGATGCCTGCCCAGCAGCAATTGAGCGAGTCAATACCGTGGTCGAAAAGCTCGCCCAGCGGCGAACTGGTGCCGGTTCTGCGGGCCTGCTTGCCGTCCACATTGTCCATCGTCTGGTAAAACAGCAGGCTGAACGCAAAAAAAAAGTAGACCCAGCGCGGCGCCTCGCTCTTAAAGTCTGGAATATAGATCAGCACCAGCAGCAGGTTCAGCACGATTGCTGCGATGCCAATGAGCGTGATGCAGTTCGGAGCTAGCCAGCCCGGCATGAACTGGGCGACCCACGTCCAAAACGGGTTCAGCACATACTTGGACGTGGGCGACAGATCAACCGACGCGTACTTGTACTTGCGGAGGTTGGAGAGCGAGATGTCATCGAGGAGATCCGCGTTCTCACCCTCCACGCGCAGTTCCAGCTCAAACAGCTCCTCGAGCATTGAAGTAGGAACCTCAGGCCACGTGATGACGCTCTTTCACGATCTGTGGGACGGTTGGACGAGACGAGCCACGTTTCGCATCCTCTGGCTAAGATACCACTACGTTGTTCTAGATATACTGCTCGGGTAGCCGGCGCTCCAATTGGGCGTAGACGCTCAGCATGCCAGAGCTGCAAGAGCTGCAAGAGCTGCCAGAGCTGTCAGAGCTGTCAGAGCCGTCAGAGAATGCCTGACTGCAGCTTGAGTCGTGAGTCGCCGTGCCTGCGGACCTCCTTATCCAGCATATCGCGCACCACCTGGCAGCCTGCAACCCCGAGCTCTAGCGCTGTGTCGAGCTGGTCGAGCTGGAGCCGGCGGTCGATTATAAGCATGAGCAGCTTGTCTGACGTTCCCAGAATGGCGCCAGTGGCTGACGGCAGCTCTCTTTCTTCGGCGTCGTTGGGATCAAGCAGCGGGCTAACCCCGTACAGGGCCACGGAACAGGCACTGACGTACTCGTAGATGGGGATGCCAGCATCGACCAGAGCTAGAGTCATCGCGTTCACGCAAGCAGGTAGGACCCCGCCGTCCTGCATCAACACTGTGATGTAGACGAGGATCTCAGTGCGCGGGTTCAGGTGCGTCAAAACAGCCTCTTCAAACGTTTTTTGCAGGTTGAGTGCAAGCTCCTGTAGTCGCCTGTCGTTCGACGTGCGCTTTTCTCTATCGGTTGTTGCAAAGGGCGCTACGGAGACATTCACGGTAATGGTGGCGGTGGCCTTGGACTTGGAACGGCCTGCGGGCTCCTGCGGTCCATGCACCAGGCACACCACTTTCGTAGAGCCCATCTCAACGACAGAGCTGCCGTCTGCGGACTTGGGGTGCGTGTTTATGTTGCATTTGAAGTGTCTGAGCTCGTTCCAGCGGCGCCCGTCCTCGCGGAGCCCCTCTGGCGAATATATCTCGGAGCCTGCCATTGCTTAGAAGTCTCTGAGTCGGGGAGCTGAGGTAGAGCAGGGATCTTGGCATTCCGTATTATTTGATGGTCTCTTCGGCTATTCGCCTAGGTAGCATCAAACCCCGCAACATTTGGTACTGTTCGACATGCAATCGGGATTAGAGTTCCAAACACAGGCGTTGTGTCAGTTGATTTGGTTACATACCCTGACTTCAATGTCCGCTTAAACGCACGCAACAGGAACATGAAGATGACTATAATTACAATCTATACAGTATAAATAGCACGATAGCACGAAACAAACACAACACAAACAGCACGCTAGGCACAGAACAAAAACAGCATGCGCTAGGCACAGAACAAACAGCACGCGCTTGGCACAGAACAAACAACATAGGATAAATAACAAAGAGCAGACCACAACAGCACAACAATCGCTCAACATGAGCTAGGCACAGAACAAACAGCACGCACTGGGCACAGAACAAATAACATAGGATAAATAACAAACAGCAGACACAACAGCACAACATTGGCTCAGCATTTCTGGAAGTAAAACGCCTTGTCGTGCTGCAGAGGAATGTCGTTAGCCTCGCGCTGCTTCCTGCTCCAGCACCAGTACCGCAGCCACTTGAGCTTGTTGTGGACTTTGCCGCCGGAGGAGGACACCCGGAGGTGCATGTGAAAGTCGTAGTCCACTACGTTGCTGGCCGAGGAAATGTCCAGCGAGCACTTTTCGGGATCCAGCATCCACGAGCCCATCTGCTTGAACGGTGCAACGAAAGGCAGCACATGGCTGGGCTGGTTACTGGAAAGCAGGATGCCCACCGTTCCGTCGGGAAAGAACCGCAGGTAGCGGTAGTATGTGACCTCTATAACTGGCGGCATCCAGGACCCCAACTCGGGCTCGCCGTAGCGAAGATACTTGACCTGAGAAACATAGACTCCGTCGAAACGAAGGTGTGCCCTTTGCCGGAACATGCTGGCCCATCCCTCGTACTTGTGCAGGTGGTCGGCGGCATCAGCATACGTGTTGTGGCACATGGGCTCCCAGAACAGGGCAGAGTCGCAGGGAACCCAGAACGGGCGCCCTGCCCGGACGGCTCGCCGGTAGTCTCCCATCGACTGCAGAGCGACATAGGCCAGGATGCGGGCACGGATCTCCAGCGGGAGGTTCGCCAGCAGAGACTCCTTGCCGCTGTCGTCGGGTTCCTCGGCTCCGGTCTGCCCCGCTTCGTCCGGCCCAGGCTCGGGCTCCTGCACGCTCGCGGCTGCCAGTTGGCGGCACAGAATGTCCACCTTGTCGTGCAGCTCGTACGCCTTCTTGTACAGCCTGACCGCATCCTTCAACTCCCCGTCGGCTTCCAATGCCGCGGCCTCCTTGAACAGGCCGAGCGCCCGCTCCTCTTCGGGAGAGAGTGCCATAGCATGAACGATGACTACTACCGGTGCCCGACCTGAACCGGCGGAGAGATGGATGAGTTGAGGAGGGAAACAGAGATACTGCACCTGATCTACAAGAAAAACAGGAACCAGCACCGGACGCAGGTGTGGTGGAAGTATTTCTCGATCCTCCACCGCCGTCTCCGGCAGCTGACAGAGAAGGGTAGGCTGGACGAAGACCTGTGCGAATACCTTGTCGCAAAGCTGATACCGACGGCCTACCGTCATTTCCAAAATATACTCACACAGGGTGCGTTCATCACTCTAGGGTTTGCGCTCATAGCGAGCCTAGCGAAAATATGGGACATCCTATGCACCCTGTGTCCTCTCAAACAGCGTGCCAGAGTAGGCAAACAAAAACCAGACCAACACGTGAACCCGGATGTCAACCTGGCAGATTCTGGCACAATTGAAGATATTGGCGATATCGTTGAAGATATCGAGCATGCACCACTGGCTACAGGGGATGCAGAGCTAAACGTACTTGAGCCGGCAAGTTCGGGCGGGGAAACGGCCAGTGTGAGCGTCGCAGCGCCGGCGAGTTCGGAGTCGAATCGATCAGAGAGCTCCGAGGACAAGTCAAAGTCAAAGTCAAATCGAGGGAGCTTCGAGGAAAAGTCAAAGTCGAATCGAGCGAGCTCCGAGGACAAGTTAAAAGTCCACAAAAAAACTAAGAGAAAGAAAAAGGCCAAGGCACAAGATGAAATAGATGCAATTTTCGGGTAATCAGTTTCAGGCCCAGGCATGTATTGACTAGAATTGGATCTTGCTGGCGAGCATCATGTGGTGTCACTTGTGCTGCAGTCCCGCTGGCAGTAGGGAGTCGTTAGAATTAGAGTCATTTTTAGAGTTGCGTAAGTTGCTCAGAAAGGGGTAGAAGCCCGTGTTCAGAAGCCTTGGGTTCAAATGACAGCTCATATCGCCATCAAAAAAATCGACACCAGCAGGACTCGAACCTGCGCGGGAAAATCCCAAAAGATGCCCGGATATTTAATTCGAGTCTTTCGCCTTAACCGCTCGGCCATAGTGCCTGTTTTTGTTAATACCTTTAGTGGGTGTTATAAGTGGACATCAAGAACAACGGTGCTTGTTGGGAACCAATCCCAAGCTGGATTTGTGAATTGGTCCTAAACGAGATTAGTCTCAGGTAAAAGCGGTTCCTGCAACCCCGGGGTTATAAGTAGCTATTGCGCCTGAAAGCCTCTGATGCGACGGCGATCCTGGGCTAAAAACCTCTGTGATGACATACGGTAAAAGGACTTGACGCAACTTTGTTCCGAAGGCGGAATGGCGGACCTAGGGTACGCAAACAGGCTGGTCTTGCCGGATGGCTGCAACATCATGCTCGTACCACCGGTCGAATGGAATGTATCGACTGCTGGCGGCCCCTTCTCAAACTACGACTTTGGCGAGGCTGCCTTCATTCTCATAGGATGCGATGATGTAGCAGACACCATCATTAGTCCTCTGACCAAGCTATTGCTTGAGTCCTCGTATCCAATACCTTTCTATGCCAGCTTGGTGCCAGCAATGAGTGCCCTGTCAGTGTGCATGCTTCTGTCTTGGTTTCTCGTGACATTCAGTCTGATCGTTGCTAGAGGCCCGTTGATACAACAAGTCTTGCTTCTATTCGTGTGCATCAACTACACCAAGCTTTTTTCAGACCTGCATGCGTATGTGAAAGAGCAGCACGTGCTGGGGTACGAGTCCCTTTTGCAGTGGCAAGAAAAGTATTACGCTAGTCGGCAGATAATTGGGATGTTTGTCTGTGTGGGCTTAATATGGATAGCAGAGTACGACACAATAATTGGGCTCTACAAGCGGCCTCTGCAAAGAAGAATTATCAGGTGTGTATACGCGGTGCTTGCGGTGACGGACTTGGCACTTTGGATCTGCCTGTCAGTCCGCGGATCTGTATATGACAGTATGATGTGGGGATACTGTCCATACACACGGCCTTGGATTGCTGTTGAAATTACCAGCTATGTCCTGTGCTCTGCCACCACTTTGGCCTGGTTTATTTCTATGTTTAGGTTCTCGTTTGCTAGGAATAACTGGGGAATCGCCGCACTGACCATTGCAGGGTACACCCTCTCAATCCCTATGCTGATAGTAACCATGGTCCTGCCCCAGACATTGACTTTTGCGGTGCCTGTGTGGGTCCTTTTCAGGACATTTGCCTGTAAAGCGGCTTGGCATTGGAAAAACAGCATCGACGTGCTGGACAGAGAACGCCTCCAAAAGGGAGATATGGGCAGGCAATTATACGAATCCAACATAGGTAGAGCCTATGACCGTCATTTTTCAGGCAGAGGTGACGGGTACGGCACCACGACGGTCGTGAAGGAAAACCCATTCCTTCGGTTTGTGGACTGGCTATTTCACCCTAGTTCTGCACTTATGGCGGTGAGGGGCTTGCGGACGGTTTCTCCAGGTCACGATATCGAGCTTGCAATGATTGATTCTCCAATAATTGCAGACACCAGCGGCTCACGTACCCGACGGACACAGGCTGTACATTCTCACCCCCCCGCTCACTGGAAACTGGAGAATAGAGCTGAAGAGCCCGAAAATGAATTTGAAATTGAAAGCCACGATATCGAGACTGTATCTCGACCGTGCACAACTTTCGAGGTGGATTTGGAGTCGCTCTCCGAGTCGTCGTTTCAGATCGGGGGTGCTACGGCTCCGCCAGGTAGTAGCGGTGATACTTCTGAGTTACCACCACAGTTCGAGCCCCTCCCGGGGTTCCAGCGTGGCGATTACTGGGACGAGAAGAAGAGTCGCCACGTGCAATAGCAGGTACATATTTATTCAAGCTTATTTATTAAACCCGACTTAGCACGGCCACTCCCTCGACGTGGTATGTTTGCGGAAAAAAGTCAAAACCCCCGACAACCTCTAGCTTGTATTGCGTCTTGTCCAGCAGATACTCGAGATCACGAGCTTGACTGTGAACGTTGCAGCTCACATATACCACTTTCGCGGGGTTGAACACCACGAGCTGATCCAAAAATGCCTTGTCGCAGCCTTTACGGGGCGGATCAATCACTATAGACGTGTGGTCGGGATCGGACTGCACATGCTCAAAGATCTTTTCTGCTTCACCAACCACAAACTTGGCGTTCTTGATGTCGTTTATTTTCGCATTCTCTTCTGCAAACTTGACAGATTCTGCTGATATCTCGACACCGACCACTGTTTCAACGGCGGAGCTGCAAGATATCGCAAACAGGCCGCACCCACAGTACGTATCGACAAGGTATTTGGGGGGTTGTCCGCCGATCTGGACCTGTTTTTGCACGAAATCAATCACGAGTGGCAGAATAGAGTTGTTGTTCTGGAAAAACTCACCAGCCTTGAACTTGAACTTGAAGTCGGCAACCTTTTCTGAAATAATGTCTTTAGGGTTCGTGCAGCAAAAGACCGTTCCGTCCTCGTTCACGCCCTCTCGCAGTAGAATGGTAGCCCCTTTTTTGTACTTTTTATAATCCGACAATACTGTTTTGCGTTCCACCGCCATCCCCTGGTTGACTACGGCAGTTCCAATGTCACAGGACTCGATGTCGACGACCTTGTTGCTCCCCCGCTGTCCGAAACCGATAGCAGGCCGCGTCTGGAGACCCTTGCGCGGAACATCAAAGTGTGGAGTCAATTTAGTACGGTACCCGTAGTGCAACGGCGACCCAATCACAGCCTGCACGTCAGGGAGTCGTCGCGATGCAACAAGGTTGGGGGCATTGTGCTTGAATGCCGACACGATAACATTGCGCTTAATCTCTAATTGTTTCTGGTAGGGCACAAATTGGTACTGACACCCGGAGCACACTCCGAAATATTTGCATTTTACCAGACTGTCGTCGCGGTCCTCTGATGATTGCAGGACCTGCAGAATTTTAGCCTCTAGGTAAAACTCTTCTGTCCGGTGAATCTGCACAGAGAGTCTGTCTCCCGGTATTGAGTACGGAACGATCACTGGTTTATTGTCGTGAAGCGCGATACCGAGGCCAGTGGACGACAGCGCCAGCACCTCGACCTCCACGGCCCTGTGTCCCGGCCAAGGCACAGTCCGGTCTCTGTTGAAAAAAGCTGTCATATCATACCTTGCACCAGCATTGTGAATTCCTTTTACTGCCAGGAGGCTGTCGATTTCCGTGCGGAGCACGCCCTCCGCACTGATAGGGTCCACCGCAGCCGTCTTGTATTTTTTGATCTTTCGGGCTCTCTTTGCGGGCACCCCCGGCGCAGACACTGCCGACGGCGGGGAAGGAGCATCTCGCTTGGTCCCCACACACTCAGCCTGAACCTGCGTTGTCGTCATGAATCGTTCAACAGAAAATTTAGAGTAATCGGAAAAATATTTAATCAGCCTACGCATATACGGAGTAAATAAGCCTACCTTCCTCGTAGAACGGAAAGCTGCACTTACTTTCTCCGCTACTTGCTATACCGGGTTAGAGAGTCCAGAAGATGTAGGATCGATCAACCAGTCAAAGAGCCCGAGATTTGAAGAGTGTAAGCGGGAATCGTGAACTTATATATAAGCGATGCGAAAACTTTCAATTACTTAATCATTTTCAGTCGTCAGTTCTGCATCTTTTGTCGCTAGTTTTTAATGCCCCAGAAGAAAATCGATAGCCGAATCCCGGCATTGATTCGAAATGGTGTTCAGAAGAAGGAGCGAAGTTTCATAGTTATTGTGGGCGATAAAGCGCGCAACCAGCTGCCCAATTTGCACTATTTGATGTCATCGGCCGACCTGACCATGAACAAGTCGGTTCTGTGGGCATACAAGCACAAGCTTCTTGGATTCACGTCCCACAGACGTAAGAGAGAGGCCAAAATCAAGCGGGAGATTAAGCGAGGAACTCGCGAGGCGAACTCGGAGGATCCATTCGAGCTCTTTGTTAGCCTGCAAAATATCCGCTACGTGTACTACAAGGAGACGGAGAACATTTTGGGCAACACCTACGGAATGTGCATTCTACAGGACTTTGAGGCAGTGACGCCGAACATTCTGGCCCGGTGCATCGAGACCGTGCAAGGTGGTGGCCTGGTTGTTCTCTTGCTCAAGTCGATGAACTCTCTAAAGCAACTGTACTCTATGACTATGGACGTGCATTCTCGCTACAGAACCGAGGCACACGACGAAGTTGTTGCCAGGTTCAACGAGCGGTTCATCTTGTCATTGGGCTCGTGTCCCAACTGTCTCGTGGTCGATGATGAGCTCAATGTTTTGCCCATTTCAGGCGCTCGGGCCGTTACGCCATTACCGCCATTGGGAGAAGACGATATACCAAAATCGGTGACCGAGCTCAAGGAGCTGGCCAAAAGTCTTGAAGATGTGCCTGCGGCCTATCCTTTGGTGTCCCTGTGCAAGACCGTCGACCAGGCCAAGGCCATCTTGACCTTCATTGATGCGGTTTCTGAAAAAACTTTAAAGAGCACTGTGGCACTGACGGCAGCTCGTGGTCGAGGTAAATCTGCGGCCATGGGACTGGCCATCGCATCAGCGGTAGCCCACGGCTACTCGAACATTTTCATCACATCACCGTCTCCGGAAAATCTAAAGACTCTGTTCGAGTTTGTGTTCAAAGGATTCGATGCTCTCGGGTTTGAGGAACACCAGGACTACGATATCATGCAGTCTACGAACCCTGCATTCAACAAAGCCATCGTGCGCCTCAACATATTCAAGAGCCACAGGCAAACTATCCAGTACATCCAACCCTCAGACTCTCAGACGCTGGGTCAAGCTGAGCTAGTAGTAATTGACGAGGCGGCAGCCATCCCGCTCCCGCTCGTCAAGAAACTCATCGGACCATATCTTGTATTTATGGCATCGACAATCAATGGCTACGAGGGCACGGGCCGTTCTCTGTCCCTAAAGTTGATTTCCCAACTGCGACAAAACTCTGCAAACAATGTTGGCAACCGCAAACTGAGGGAAATCACCCTCGAGGAGCCCATTCGGTATGCGCGTGGCGATGCCGTCGAGAAATGGCTGAATGCTCTACTGTGTCTCGATGTGACGCTGCCGACCACGTCCCGGTTGGGCACTAAAGGGTATCCGCACCCCGGTGAATGCGACCTGTACGCGGTGAACAGGAACACGCTCTTTTCGTTCCACCCTGTATCTGAAGCGTTCTTGCATAAAATTATGGCCCTCTACGTGGCTTCCCACTACAAAAACACCCCTAATGACCTCCAGCTACTGAGTGACGCCCCAGCCCATCAAATTTATGTCCTGCTGCCCCCGGTAAAGCCTGGCGAGGCCAAGCTCCCCGAGCCACTCTGCGTTATACAGTTGGCACTGGAGGGCCAGATCTCACGGTCTAGCATTCTGAGCTCACTGGCCAGTGGCAAACGTGGCGGCGGCGATCTTATTCCGTGGGTGATCTCCCAGCAATTCCAGGACGACGACTTTGCCACGCTGAGCGGCGGCCGCGTTGTTCGTATCGCCACAAACCCGGACTATATGGGGATGGGTTATGGTGCGAGGGCGATGGAGGTCCTGCAGAACTTTTTCGAGGGCAAACTCACGAACCTTAGTGATGACGCCAAGCTGCTCAGACACGACCAAGAAGCTGGCAGCCGCGTCAAAGAGTCAGATCTAGCCGACGCGTCTCTGCTTACGGACGTTGTCAAGACACGGGACCCCAAGAAGATGCCGCCTCTGTTGATGAGACTCAGTGAACTGGAGCCGGACAGACTGGACTATCTTGGCGTGTCTTTCGGACTGACAAACCCACTGTTCCGGTTCTGGAAACGGGCAGGCTACTTGCCGGTCTATTTGCGCCAAACGAGCAATGATCTGACCGGCGAACACACGTCGATCATGCTCAAGACACTAGGAGACAAGTCTGGCCAATGGCTCAATGAGTTCTCCGAAGACTTTGGCCGCCGATTCTTGCAGCTACTGGCGTACAATTTCAAAGTATTTAGTGCTTCGCAGGGCCTGGGTATCATGGAGGCTGCAACTAAGGGCGGCGTTGGCGCCTCTACAATTACTCGTGGGTGGCTCGACACGCAGCTGTCGCCCTTTGACCTCAAGCGCCTGGACTCGTACGCGCACAGCCGCGTCGACCACCATGTCATTACGGATCTAATCCCAATAATTGCCGCCTGGTATTTCACCGGCAAGTTTACCAAGGAGTTTGTGTTGAGTAGCGTACAGCAGGCCATCTTGCTAGGTATGGGGCTGCAAAAGAAAGACATTGACACGATGGCGGCTGAGCTCAACCTTCCAGTCAGTCAGACGCTGGCAATGTTTGCCAAGATGGTGCGCAAGGTGTCTGCGTACTTCCGAGCCATTATTGCTGATGCGCTCAACGCCGAGCTGCCGGAAATTAATGATGGCCTGGACGACGACGAGGAAGCTGTTGCAGCGGCACCAGTGTCACCAGAGGAAAGCGACGACAGCGCCGCTGAGGATAGCGAAACGGAGAATCTCAAGTTTAAGAAGCGGGAGTTGATTGACTCGCTGGATCTCAAAAAGTACGCCTTATCCAACGATATGGACTGGGACGGTGCCGCCAAGGGTGCCAAAACTGGGCGCCTGGCGGTTAAGAAGACCGACACCAAGCGCAAAGAAAAAGCCGAGGATATCTACAACGAGGAAATGTCCAAGCTCAAAAAGGCCAAGAAAGGCAAATAGATTACGCTGCTCGCCTATCCATTTGGGCACTGATTTAATTAGCCATTTTAATAGTCCCCACGAAGAAACGTCACCTAAACGTCAGATCTGTCAAGTCCTGGGCCTGATTGCGCTCAGTCTAGCGTGTCAAGTCCCGTCCCTAGCTCGCCATCAACCGGCCTACAGAAATCTAACTAACGCGCTGCACAAGCACAAGGACGCCTGGCCTGGTCCCACCCTCAGCTTAGGCATCGCCAAACACACTGCAGCTCAGCGCAGCCAGGTTGCGGTACAGGCCACGTGACCAACCCCCCGCGCCGAATGGGTAGACGTTTATGGTCGAGTTTCAGCCAAGCCATGGGTGTATTGAGCACGCTGGCCCGGGGCACCGGGATCGCGGGCGGGGCCGCGCTGGTTCTGGGGTATTTTGGAATCATCCGGCCGCTGAAGTACTATTCGCGGTACGCGGTGTACGTCGTTCTGGTGATCCTTTCCGCACTGTATGGCGCGACGATATCAGCTTTGATGACAATAATTGGCAAGCAGGGGCTGGCGCAGCACCTCACAGCGCGGTTTTTTTTCGTGCTTTGCCGAGTTTTCCTCGGGATCAGGATCAAGGTCGTCAACGAGGGCGCGTTGCTGGCGCGGCCGGCGGTATTTATTTCAAATCACCAGAGCGACCTGGACATCATGATGCTCGGGCGCATGTTCCCGCCGTACTGCTCGGTCACGGCCAAAAAGTCGCTCAAGTGGTACCCGTTTCTGGGCTGGTTCATGGTGCTGAGCGGGTCGATTTTCCTAGACCGGGCCAGCAGGAACAACGCACTCAAGACGTTCGAGAACGCCAAGCAGGTCATGCTCAAGAACCGCCAGAGCGTGTTCATGTTTCCCGAGGGCACGCGGTCACATGCCACAGAGCCCCTGCTGCTGCCATTCAAGAAGGGCGCGTTCCACTTTGCCGTGCAGGCCCAAGTGCCCCTCATACCCTTTGTTGTGCAAAACTACTCTACTATCTGGTCTCACCGCAAGCGCATTATCGAGCGCGGTGAGTTCGAGGTGCATGTGCTGGACCCCATCGACACCACGGGCATGACCCCTGCGGACGTGAACGACCTCGTTGAGCGCGTGCGCACTGAGATGGGCGCCGAGGAGGAGCGTCTCGGCTACGCCAAGCGCTTCTAATGGGTGTTAATATCCACGATCAGCTCCGTGACATGTTGCAGCCGGGCGTCGGCTCCCTGGGGCACGAGACGCACTCCCAGGCGAGCTGCAGCCAGGCTAAGGCGATCGCCATTAAGTAAAAAGCCGTAGTATTTGACATATGTTGGCCACACAACTTCCTCGAAATAGTTCGGCGGATCGACCCAGTAGCCCGCAGCCGTCGCGTAGCCCTTGCGCGCCTCGCGCCGCGTCTTGAGCTCTTGAAAGCTCTCGGTTATCAGCAGCTTTATGTCCATCTCGTCCTGCAGTGGGCTACCCTCTTGGTACAGCAGGATTCCTTCGACGAGCACCACCAACTGCTTGACCGACGCGCACTCCACCTTGAGCTTGTCGATGCGCGCTTGGTCGGGAAACGGCTTGTTCCAGGTGTCCTCCTCGACGCTCCGGAAGTTGTCCGGCAATTTGCCAGTCATTCTGAGGTGGTCCAGTGCTCGCCGCATTTTCTCCAGGTCAAAAGCCTCGGGGCAGTCCCAGTTTAGCACGCCGTTGGCATCCCGCGGCATCTGCGCCTCGGGCACATAGAAGTCGTCCTCGTGCAGAATCACACAGTTCGGGAGCACAGCACGGAGCTCGTACGCGAGCGTCGACTTGCCTGAGCTCGACGGCCCGCTCAATCCTACGATAAGCATTGATAACGGGCCCTTAACCTGGGCCGTTTAAGTTTGTCGCTGAACCCGAACGCGCGCGCGGGGCTGCAAACGGCATGGCGGACTTCTGCGCATTCATGGATTCCAATCCCACTATTTTCCACGTCACACAGGCGTTTTCGCGGCGGCTCGCTGCGGCGGGCTTCCACAGACTGTCGGAGCGCGACCCTGCGTCGGTCGAGCGCGGTCACTGCTACCAACTGGTGCGCGACGACAGTAACCTTGTGGCCCTTCGAATTGGAAGCGAGTTTGAACCGGGGCGAGACAGCCTGGCCATTGCTGGGGCCCACATCGATGCCAATCGCGTGACGCTGAAGCCGAGTAGCATGCGGCCAGAACGAGACGGTCTCGTAGGACTCGGAGTTGCGCCGTACGCGGGTGGGCTGAGCTCGCAGTGGTGGAACCGCGACCTCGGGCTCGGTGGCCGCGTGGTGGTGAGGGGGCGCGGCATCGGCACGCGGCTTGTGCGGCTACCGGGGGTAGTTGGGATCATTCCCAGCCTGGCGCCCCACTTTGGTGCTCCTGCGCGCGAGAGCGACAAGGAGACAAATCAAGTGCCAGTGGTAGCGCAGGCGGGGGAGGCCGAGCCGCCCACGGAGGCCGAGCGAGGGAGCCCACTGTTTGGCCAACACAGCCTGCAGGTGCTGCGTGCTGTCGCGCGCGAGGCAGGCTGCGCGGTTGCCGACCTCCTCGGGTTAGAGCTGGAGTTGTTTTCGGCCGAGAAGGCGGCCATCGCAGGCCTCAATGGCGAGTTCATCAACTGCTCGCGCCTGGACGACCGGCTGTGCGCGTACGCGGCCGTAGAAGGCCTGCTGGCAGCAGCTCCCTGTGAGCATGCCATCCAGATTGTTGCCCTGTTCGACAACGAGGAGATCGGCTCGCTGAGCAGGCGAGGGGCCCAGTCAAACCTGCTGCAAACCGCCTTAAGCATTGTGTTTGGCACGCTGGGGGCCACTGCAGACGAGGTTGCCCGCACCGCTGCACGGTCGTTACTCGTATCAGCGGATGTCGCACACGCTGGCAACCCGAACTACCAATCTGCATACCTCGAGGGCCACATTCCACGGCTCAACACGGGCGTGGCCACCAAGGTGTCGTCGGGAGTCGCCACCGATACCTTAGGCGCCGTGCTTGCGCGGATTGTGTCCGAGCACGCGCACACCGAGCCGCAGGTGTTTGCCCCCCGCAACGACACCTCGTCGGGCGGCACAATTGGGCAAATGCTGTCGGCGGCCCTTGGTATCCGCACCGTAGACGTAGGCATACCTGTCCTGTCGATGCACTCGATTCGCGAGGTAACTGGGGCGCGCGATGTCGAGCTGGGACAGCGGTGGTTCCGCTCGTTTTACGAACTTGCCCTGCAGCTCAGTGAAAGCACCGAGCTCTGTTATCTACAAAACTAACATACTTAGACTTCCTCGGCGTGGATATCCAGCGCGGGGCCCTTCTTGGACTCCTTGGTCTCCGGGTCCTTGGTGGGAATAGTGCCTACCGAGCCTTTGCGCTCATACGAAGGACGCTCGTCGGGCACATGGAAGTTGGGTTCATTGGGAGGCGTACTGGGGCGGCGAATTCGGTTGGCAGTATGGGCAGCATCACTGGGAGCCTCGACGTCGGAGTTGTCCTCGTCGTCGTCCGAATCGCCCAGGCTGAACGCCTTGAGCTTGTTCTCGGTCTGGGTCTGGGGCGTGTGGTGACTGGTGAGCGGCTTGAGTCCGGTGAGTTGAGCCAGCTTGGCGCGGCGCGCTGCCTCCTCGGCCTCCGCATCGTGAAATCTATTGCCCTTGACAAGGTGCTTGATGTCCTTGACGATGTCCTTGAATCGATCGTAAGGGATGTAGGGGATCATGTTAGCAATGCAGTACTCCTCGAGGGCGAGGCCGCGGCGCGCAAACAAAATGTCTGCTTGCGAAGCTGCCGCTAGATCACTGACACCGTCGCCGATGAACACGACCTTGGGCTGCACGCCCTCGACGCTGTCACGGAACTCCTTTACCGAAAGCGCCTTGTCGTGCCCAAGCTCGCTGTCGTGGCGCCACACAGGCTTCCACTTCTTGCCATCGGGGGAGATCTCGCCATCGTTACTCACAATGCTGATTTTGGAGCTGCGCTCTTTTCCCAGGAACTCGTCGAGGGCCGCGCGCAGCAACGGCTTCATGCCGGCAGAGATCACCGTAAACGGAATCCCATGCTCTTGGAGGTACTCGAAGAACGTGTAAAAGTCCGGATCGATCACGAGGTCCTTTTTGAGCTGTTCCAGGGCATCCGGCAACGTCACGTCCAGCGAGCCCCACAGCTCTTCACTGGCCTTGCGGAACGAACGTGTCTTTCCAATGCTCTTGTCTAGCTCCTCGCGGCGCTCAGCACCACATCCGAAGTTGTCGAACAGGACGTGGCCCGTATCCTGCAGGAAAATCGTGCCATCAAAGTCGCTGAACACTGCAAGCGGACGGTCTTGTTCGGCGAGGCCTGCCAGGTGGCCGCTAGATGGCCGGGGAACGGCAAGGTTTTTTAGAAACTGGGGTTTTACAGGCTCTGAAGGCATAACGCAATTCCTACAAGTTGTTGTTCGCAGCAACCGTAGCCTGAGCGGGTGGTGCCACTTGTGACGTCAGCAACGCCTGTTTTGCGTGTCAGCAATTGCTGTACCTCACTCCCTTGTGCGTCAAGGCTGCTGTCAAGGCTGCTGTCAAGGCTAGGGATTCACGAGATTTAGTGGGGGTTTTCAGACTGCCGTAATCTGTGCCTGAAGTTATCGGTGAGACTATTGTAATACACGCACGTTGAGTTTCCCAAAGAACTCCAAGATCGGAGAAATTGTAAAAGCTGAGAGCGGTCCACAATGAATGAAGGCGTTGAACAAAGTATATGATTGATCTGAATTTTGCAGGGTCAGTGGACCATCTTTCTACAAGTAGCCGCCCATTGCAGCACACACTGGTCGATGTCTCGATGAGGCTGCAAGGTGCGACGGAGGAGATCCGATGGGAAATCGTGTACGAGTGATATTTGTGACATACGGCATAATAATGGGTTGTTAAATTTGTTAATTTTTCGCTGCAGTATTTTTCGCTACCCTAACGCAAAACAATAAGACACAAAGTTTGTGGTAATACAAGGGCGAAGACGATTGCGGTACCCTTGAACATCGGTATTGCAAAGATCTTGAGAGCTGATCAAAACCCATAATGGCTCGTCGCTAAAATAGCTAAGCCGTTGCTGCCGTAAGTCAAGCTGGGACATAACTGTTAACCGGGGTCTCAAAAAATATACCTCGACCAGAAAATTGTCTCGGACCAAGATCGTTATTTGTCAACTCCGATCTGGTTATGATTCCTTTGCGCGTATATTGGTATTTCCTCACATCCTCAGTACGTAACTCCACAAAACTAATTAGCGGCTTCGCCGCACCCGCAACCGGCTAATCTACTAGTAATACACTGAGCCCGTGCTCGACCGAGCTCTCGATCGCGACCGGCAAAGCCACACAAGTTTGCCAATCGGGGCTTGCTGCTCTCCCGATGCAGAGCTGAGATGTCCTCAGCTAAACCGTCGCCGTAACTACAACCGAAAAGGGTCGCGAGGCCTAAAAGCACACAGCTTCGTCAAAGGACACCAAATGCACCAACCAGGATCACAACCACGAACACAGCCAACAGGAGCGAACCCAATGCAGGCGATCCGACTGATTAGGAAACCTGCCTGCATATCCTTATGCAACTGCAAAGCAGCATTTGACCATAACAGCACCAGACCAAATGTCGGACAGCGCACCCTTGCTCGGCGGCTCGCGCCCGAGCGCCCTCCAGCACGTATCGAAACTCATCACCGACAACAGGGTCAATGTGCTACTTGTGTTTGTTCCGCTGGGTATAGTTGCTGGGTACCTGAATGCGGGGGCCGTGCCTGTATTCGTTCTCAACTTTCTGGCCATAATACCACTGGCCGCGCTGCTTTCTGATACCACAGAGGCGCTGTCAGAGAGCACGTCCGAAACCATTGGCGGCCTGCTCAACGCGACTTTCGGCAACGTCGTCGAGCTCATTGTGGCCGTGGTCGCGCTGTATCGCGGAGAAATTCGCATAGTCCAGACGTCTATGCTGGGATCCATTCTCAGCAACCTGCTGCTAGTCCTCGGCATGAGCTTCATTGCTGGCGGCTACAACCGTCTCCAGCAGGCGTTCAACCAGACGGCGGCGCAGACCATGTCTTCGTCCATGGCGCTTGCGTGCATCTCGCTGCTAATCCCGACCGTGTATATATCCAGCGTGCCCAAGGAGTTCAAGGGCCAGGTGCTCGTGCTGTCGCGGCTGACCTCCCTCGTGCTGCTTGTCATTTACACGCTGTACTTGTTTTTCCAACTCAAGACGCACCGAGTCTTCTTTGAGGGTGTGGCTGCGCAGGAAGAGGCTCCTGCTGTTTCAATTGGTCGCAATCTTTGTCTGGTGATCCTTGCTGTTGTCACCGTGCTAGTGGCTGCCTGCGCTGAGTACCTCGTTGGCTCCATCGATGTTCTTGTCGAGCAGACGGGCATGTCCAAGACATTTATCGGTCTGATTCTCATCCCCATTGTGGGAAATGCCGCCGAACACGTTACCGCGATCATAATGGCCATGAAGAACAAAATCGATCTGGCCATGCACGTGGCCGTTGGTTCCTCGATGCAGATTGCCCTATTCATGACCCCGTTTTTAGTTGTGTGGGGCTGGGCCATTGACCAGCCGATGTCGTTGTACTTTCACCCATTTGAGACTACTGTACTGTTCGTGTCTGTTTACGAGGCAAACCTGATGATCCAGGACGGTGAGAGCAACTGGTTCGAGGGCTCGCTTCTTGTGTGTACCTACGTTATCGCCGCCATTGCGTTTTTCTACTATCCTGATGTCACAACGTCTGTCACGAGCTTTTGATGGCTGAGGCTGTACGCAACTGTACGTGGCCCTGGCTAATTTTCAAGTGGTTGTCGGTCCGACTACCACACAGCCTTGGAGCTGGATTTTGTTATTATGCTATATGCCGTAGACGCTTTGGCCACTCCGCGGCCAGAGGTGCTAGTATTTGTACAATATATTACGCCAGACATGACATACCTTGATGTTAGCCCAGTTTCGGCGTATCGTTATCATCGCCCTTTAACTTTTTAAGATCTTCCGCATCCTTGAGCGTCTCATAAAGCTTCTGCATCTGCTCAGGGCTGCGTAGCTTGTCCAGATCGATCAGGGATGCGTGAGGAATAGTGTGCTGAGGACGGCTAGGGGCCATCTGTTGCGGACTGCTAGGATCAGCGGACTTAGGGTCCGTTACAAGTCCTTCGGCCCACCGGCTGTCCTCTCCTAGCGCCCGGATGTACGGCGATCCGATTCGCCGCTGCCGCGTGTGCTCCATCTTGGCCCGCCAGATGATATCCGCCGGGTCCTGGTCCGGCTCGACCCAGTCGAAACCATCGCCACCGCGGGCCCAGTACTCTTTAAGCATCTGCTCCTCTTTGGACTCTACAGGCATCATGTCACGGACCTGGAGCTCTTTGCGCAGCCCTGACGCGCACTCGTTCTGGTTTTCGGGAAGATTTCGGTTCATGATCGCTAGGACGCTTGCCATCTTCAGCTTCGGAGCATACTTGTACCGGTTAAGAATTGAGGTACCCTTGATCCACGCTAAAACCTCGCCAGCTCCAGACCTAGCGTTGCTGAATGCAAGGAGTCCGTATACAGACACCGCGCTGATGTACGTGAATGCCATCGACAGCACCATCGTTTTTGACTCCCAAACACCTACTAACCCACTTCCCAGTAGCCAGTCCAAGCCAGCGAGGGTAGCAACAACCCCCGAGGACCAGTAAAGTACGTCTCTCCTAATCGCCCGGTTGCCAACAGCTGCCATGTTGCTCTGCGTACCTGCGGTGTGGTCGAGGATCTTGAGTGCATCGTCAAAATGAGCCCCGTACGCTGCGTATCTGAACGGAATCATGGCTACAGACTCGGGGAGAACCGCGTGCGGGTGTGTGTGGTTAAAGGCATCGAGGACTAGAATGGTCGCATTCTGCGAGGGCGGAGGAGACGACACAAAAAAATCGTGCAGTAGCTTTGAAGTGACATGCGAGTGGTCCAAAATGGTTTTGACCAAGGCCTGTTCCTCTTTTTGATCCTTATGCGTGTCTCCCAGCTTGTGACATTCCCTCAATGCACTGAGCGCAGCAGCCTCGCTAAGTGGGTTCTCGCGGGCGATCGCCTGCTGAATATGCTCAGAAACATTCTTATAGCTGGAAACAGTGGTGCTCGTCGCAGACGCAAACCGTACAAGCCGCCTGCATGGCCTAAAGCCTGCTTTTCCGCTCCATCGCAGCATGATTAAGCTAGCGCTGGAATCAGATCGCGTCCCCAGATATATATGAGACGGCTCCAAGTAACTTGAATATTAGACTAATTTTAGGTTCAAAGGCAAGAATGCATGAGTTTTGCTCCATGAGGTTCGGTCTATGTGAGCCCTGTAATGATTTTCCTCAACAGGTAGCCACCAAAGTCTGCCTCGTGAGGTGAGTGGACCATCACACCGACATTGTTGCCCGAGTTCTGGGTGAGCCACTTTTGGTAGTCATGCGGGTCGAATTCGAGTTTGACGCGGCCTCGGTTGTCAGTCAGGGTCTTACCCTTCGACCACTGGCCCCCGGTCTCAACGCGCACGTCTCTCACAACATACTTCCAGGCCTTGTCGGGGTTGAGGGCGTACTCCACAGTCAGCGGGTCGTGCAATTGCACGGCAGGGATTTCTCTCCCGAGCATGCGATTGTAGTTCACGAAACTCAGGTCGAGCCATACCTTGATCCACTTGGCCAGCAGGCTATCGGGGTGCGCCTTGATGGCCTGTCCGAGAATAGCCTCCAGCTCAACACTGGTAAGAAGGTGTTTTTCGGTGAGATCGAGAGGGAACAGGATCAACTCTAGGGGCCGCGGCATTTGGGTGAGCGACGCGGGCGATCCCGGGGGCAGCATCTCTGCCGGCCGCTTCGATGTCAGAGCATACACACGAGCAGCCGCGACGGGGTCCGCGTATACGTTGAACTCGGCCAGCGGAGTCACGTTGCCGGGGTGTTCAATGGCCGCTCCCATCGAAAGTACCTGCTTCACGCGCGCGAACGTCACCGGGTCAGTTTCGGCCGCCTTGGCAAGATTGCTGAGTGGGCCAATGGAAATAATGGTTACCGTATTCTCGGGCTCGGTGCGCAGAACGTCGAGAATTGCATCCCAGGCCGGGGTAGTCCCAATTTTAAAGGGCAGGCCCGCAGAAGGCTTACTGGCGCCAGGGTCAAATAGCGATACCCACGACGACGGACATGTGTACTCAGGATTTAGCGCATGGATGCCCCCGAGGCCGTCGTTGCCGTGGACGTCCTCAGCATCGGCTGGGCTTTTGCTGTCGATGGTGTGGGCCATTCCCAAAGCAATGATCGGGCGCTGATCCGTGACCACCGGGAGCCCCTTGCTCTGGCGGTACTTGTTTTCCTCCTGGATAACATAAAACAAACTGAGCACGTTCCTTAGCGTGGCCTTCAGCGATGTGTTGCCGAATGTCAGAGCAATCAGTCTCAGGTCTGCTTTGGAACGCGGCGTGTTTAGCAGTAGCAACAATGCCAGTGTATCATCGACACCTGGGTCTGTATCCAGAATGAACACCATGATGCAAAGTATCAATGAACGTGTCCAAGGAGTACCCCACTGAAACAATGCAGGTTTACATCACATCATCATTCTACTTACTAAACTAAACATAGGATTATAATAGCATATGCAAATAGTTAGTTAGACAACCGGCTAGTGCTGTCGACCTTGTTGTCGAGGCATTGTCGGGTAGGGTCCTTCGCGCATGGTCGTAGTATTCCCGCCAGATACTGCTGGGGGCACCCGTTGCGGAGAGTGCGCGTGTGTTCGGGGAGGCTGTCTTTTGTTCAGGGAGAAATATTCGGGTTCCCCAGGATACTGCATGTCCCAGGAAGGGTCTTGCGGGGGCTGGTGGGGAACTGGCTGCCCATACCGGCCGGGTTCAGAATCGCCCTGTGAATAGCCTTGTGAATAGCCTTGTGGTGGCACCTCAGCCGGACGGTGTGAATAGCCTTGTGGTGGTGCCTCAGTCGGACGGTGTGAATAGCCTTGCGGTGACGCCTCAACCAGACGATGTGCGCCTTGACGAGAATAGCCATTGGCGCTAGACATGTGCGTCTCCGGCGATGCCCGGTTCGCAGCTCGGGGAGCTGGTTCTGCTGTACGATATCGCTGGGCACCCGCACTGTTCGAAAACTGCTCCTCCGGTAGCTGTCGCGGGCCACGTGGGCCGTCAGAAACACCAGGGGCAAGTTTCCGAGCCCCCGACGGGCGGCGCTGCTCTGTACGAGGCCCCATCGGTGCACTTCGAGGTTCATATGCTCGCCCATGAAGGTGGGGACTCGAGGAACGGCCATAGGGGCCGGGGCTCGAGGTGTTATGGCCGTGGGCAGGAATAGATCCTTCATATGCGCTTGGGCTCACCATTGCGTGGATTTGATAGGGAGATGACAGGCTATCCGTATTGGAGTTGTAGGAGGTAGGAGCTTGCGTTGTGGCCGGGCTTTGAAACGCACCATCTGTGGCGTGGACACCATCGACCGGCGTGCGCGGTTCACTGTTCATAGACTTAGGCGAGTCAATTGTAATGGGAGGTGGGAGCTGGGTTCTGGGAGCACCTTGGCTGACATTGGGCTTTTGCCTGGGAGTTGACTGTGGGACTTGTTTCCTCGCCGGTACGGAACGCCTGTTCGTCCTGGGAGTCTGGGTTTGTACTGGCTCAGTCCTGGAGGGAGGCTCAGTCCGGGAGGGAGGCTCGGTCCCGGAGGGATGACCAAATTGAGTACCCTCCGCGGCGCGTCCAGAAAGCCCCTGCGACTTGTCCGTTCCCCGGTACTTGGAAATTAGATCTTGCATCTCTTTCGCTTTTGCCGGCGATTTGTTCAGACCTTGTGCTAGGTATGCCTGCATGTACTCGCTGTACTCCGCGTATGAATAGTGAGGGGGTACCACAGTAGAGTTAAAAGTAGGGTCAAACATATCAATAGGCACACTCTCCTGACTTCTTGGCAGAGACGATGGCTCTCCAGGCGAACTGCTACTGGCAGAGTATGCAGATTTCCGCGACTGTTTCCCTAGGGAATCCGTCGAGGGAAAACTCTGTTCGGGTGTCAGGTAGGAACCAAACTCTCGGGTGCCGTTTCCCATGGTAGGAGTCAGAGGGCCCTGGCCAGGCGCCACGATCAGATTATTGGGATCTTGACCCTCAGAAGCTGACCGCTCGTGCAGTGGCATCTGGCGAGGCCCACCAGGCACCTTGCGATGCTGAGAAGAAGCCATAGGAGGAACACCTTGGGATGGACCTGGACTGGCACCTGGAGTTTGAGACGTACCAGGTCGCGGTGGAGCCGCACGGTGGGCCTGAACTGGCCGCTTTTGCGGTTGCGGCATAGACGCGTATTGCTGCTGGGATGGGTGAGGCTGCTGGCCTTTGGCCCAAGGCATAGGACCTTGGTTAATTTTCGCGGTGCCCGCCTGCCGACGAGCATCCATAGGTTGTTTTGATGCTGGCGATGATGACTGGGCTACTCCTGGGGCATCGTATAAAACCTCCCTGCCACTCCCGACGGAATTCTGGCTATTCTGGCTACCGTTGGCCTGCTGGTATGGTCGCCCGGGACTGCTAAGCAGTCCTGGAACAGCCACACTGTTTGGCTGTGACACGGCACGGCTCTCACGGGGCCCAAGAGACATGTCCTTGACGTTAGGTAGTGCGCCTTTCGAACCCGCGGGGGTGACGACCACGCTAGGCTGCTGCTCCTGATTGGACTGAAGAGGCGAGGGAAATTTGCCCTCCTTGGTACCCTGCGCCTCGGGGATACGCGGGCTGCTACTAGCAGACGAGTCTGAGCGTCTTTCAGCTGCCGCAGCCACGTCCTGGATATTGCCAAGACCTTTGTAACCGGTGGCTATTTTGCGTGCCAATAACTCCTTGATTTTCTGGTTCCAGTCGTGTGACGACCAGGATTCCGAGTTTGGGAGCGAGGTTAGCATGATCACATCGAGCACGTCAAGGTAATAGACTCGCGGCAGTGTTGGCATCGCGAACAGCAGTGACCTGATGTCGGCCTTGTCAGCGTTGAGGCGCTGTGGCCTTCCATATAACTTGAAGATATCAAGCAGTGGTATGATAAATCGAATAAGAGTTTCGTAGCCCTGGATTCCTGGATGGTGCTCAGGCATGATGAACGCAGACGACTCCTTGTCGTCTTTATCGCCGGAAAACCTGACTTGGCCCTCGACCTTGATGAGGCTAGACGTGTTCATGAGAACAGCACGCTCGGGAAAAACGGCATTGGCCACGTAGGCCCGGACGATGGTAGCGAGAGGGGACTTCTTGACGGCCTTGGGGTTGTCGTAAAAGGCAATGTTTCCGAGCCCGCTCTTCTTGTCTTTCCTGTCCTTGATCAGGTTCGCTGGCGTCAGTACGTACCACACGCGCTGCCACGCCATGCCAGCTCCGAATCGCACAGAACACCAGTCCTCGCGTTTCGTCTTGGTCTCACCCAACAGGGGGCGGATACCATTAAGACGAGAGCCTTTGGATGAAAGCAGCGCACCAGTATAGGCCTCTTGAAGAGCTGTGCTCTCGAAAAGACACAGGTGGAGGGCGGCCGTCCACTGCTGAAAGACCTTTGACGACGGAAACTGAAGCAGGAACCGGTTTTTCATGGTTGTGCTGAGAACAATGATATTCTCAAGGTCGCCGCTGGGTGACGGCAGCTTGGAAATGCTTTTGAACGTAGAGTCTGCAATGTTGATGTACGTGGGCACGCTGTCGGTGCTGGCGTCGAGTTTAGCGGCATCCCAGGTGCTCAGGACGGTACCGGTGAGCGTGCCGAACACCTCAACCCACTGGCGGTTCGCGGCTGCCTTGCCATCACTGCCCAGATCGTTCAGAAGCATGAAATAGCCCTCCTCGTAAGTCCGTGCAGCGTGAGCCGCCAGCAGGGACAGCACGGGAATCATCTCCGGCGGCGTGTCCTTGTCTGCAGTGGGCAGTACGGGCCGCGTCTGTTTGATTTTGGGCCGGGGGCCGCTGCGGCCAAAAAACTGGCTGGCGCGCGACGGCGACCGACTGGAACTGGGAACCTGCTTGTGGGCCTCAGCCCCAGACGGCACTTCGCTCCTTCTGCTCGGAGGCGTCGACGAGCGGCCGCGCACTATATTAAGCGGGGACTTCATTGCTCTGCTAGGAACCCGGTTCAAGCGTTCAAGCTACCAATTAGTAACAGAAAGAAACTGAGATATCCGGCAATTGCTCAAGGAGATTTCGCCTTAGCTCGAATGTTTTGACCGTTGCTTACATACATGCTGCATGAACTGCATAAGTTTGACACGCAATAAGACGTGGTTAAACAGGGAGGTGCAGAGCTTAGGTGCGGCCAGAGCCACGAGTCGACGAGCTGCTCGGTGATCGGAATTTACGGCGTATGTAGAGTAACAACGTACATAATGCGGGGGAGCGGGGACCGGGCACCGGGCGCCCGAGCCACTTGTGGGACGTTAATGCCGCTGCAACGTTTGTTGGTTTCGCAGCGCCAGTGGTGACTTGAGGATCACACCCAGTGCTGAGGTGGTGCTGGTGGTGCCGGTGGTGCCCGGGCAGATTGTCGGCGAAGCATGCTGCACCTTGTTCCTGCGATCTACCTTGGCTACGTCAGGTTACGTCATAAGGCACCATGGCAGTGCCCGCAAAGCAGCGGCACCAAACACCCGCACCGCAGGGACCCGTGTCGTGGTCACACGCTGCTGGAACAGCCGTGACTTGCCCGGGGCCTTCGATCAGTGGGCTAGGGGCGCCGTGGTTGCTCTAGGCGTGCAGTGTTGCGCGCCTTAGTAAACATCCGTTGAGGTCACAACCTGCTGGGTAGCGGTCCGGTGTGAGTTTCTCCACATTTTTTTCTAATGGCCCCGTCAACCGCGCCAACGCCCACGTTTCGGCCAAACTCGGAATGACGTACAGGATGCGTAAGCACCGCAATCGCCAAATCGTAGGGTAGTATATAAACTCAGCAAGCCTGCTACTTGACACATCACTATGCCTGCACAAGAAGTCCTCAAGCGCAAGACCGGAGTCATCTACGGCGATGACGTCCGCAAACTGTTCGACTACGCTCAGCGAGAAGGCTTTGCCATTCCTGCGATCAATGTCACCTCGTCGTCGACTGTGATCGCTGCCCTGGAGGCAGCTCGCGACAACCGGGCCCCTATCATCCTGCAGATGTCCCAGGGCGGTGCTGCGTTCTTTGCTGGCAAGGGCGTTGACAACAAGGATCAATCCGCGTCCATCCAGGGCTCTGTTGCCGGCGCCCACTACATCCGCGCGCTGGCTCCTGCCTACGGCATTCCCGTGGTGCTCCACACGGATCACTGCGCGAAGAAGCTGCTTCCCTGGTTGGATGGCATGCTTGACGCCGACGAGGAGCATTTCAAGAAGCACGGGGAGCCCTTGTTCTCGTCCCACATGATCGATCTCAGTGAGGAGGTCAACGAGGAGAACATTGGCACCTGTGTCAAATACTTCAAGCGCATGTCGAAGATGAACCAGTGGCTCGAGATGGAGATCGGTATCACCGGTGGTGAGGAGGACGGCGTCGACAACACCGGCGTCTCCAGCGACCGTCTCTACACCCAGCCCGAGGAGGTTTATAGCGTTTACGAGGCTCTACAGCCCATCTCGCCGAACTTCAGCATTGCCGCTGCCTTTGGCAATGTCCACGGTGTTTACAAGCCTGGCAATGTCAAGCTGCGCCCCGAGATTCTGGGCAAGCACCAGGAGTACGCCATGGAGAAGCTGTCTACCCAGAACCGTCACCCGCTGTACCTCGTGTTCCACGGTGGCTCTGGCTCATCCCAGGCCGACTTTGACACTGCTATCAAGAGCGGTGTTGTCAAGGTCAATGTCGACACTGACTGCCAGTACGGCTACCTTGAGGGCATTCGCGACTACGTGCTCAAGAACAAAGACTACCTCATGAGCCAGGTCGGCAACCCCGACGGCCCGGACAAGCCCAACAAGAAGTACTTTGACCCGCGCGTGTGGATCCGCGAGGGTGAGAAGACTATGGGCAAGGTCGTCTCCTACGTGCTCGGCGTTTTCCACACAAAAGACAAGGCCGAGATTGCTGCGTAAACTGCGTTTTGCCGTAGAGATTTGTAGAGGCTTCCTTTTCCTTCGGGACGGTTTGATTAGTTGTTAATAAAACCTTGTTCCAGCCGTCATAGCTCGTGAGCCATGACACGCAGCAGTATCCTCCATGTCCCCACTAGTGTTTTTGGCACTTGTTTTGATATCGTTGGTGCGCTCGGTCTCGGCGATGTGGCCGGAGTCCTGGATCGTTGGGTTCGCCTGTGGGCAGGCCGCACAGCCTCTGTTCCCAGAATGCGGGGAGTGGCATCCGGAATGTTTTTGCAAAAACGACCAATTCCTGGCCTCCGTGGGCCATTGTATTATGCACTATACACATAGCAACTCCACCACTGCCGGTCAGGCTTGGGATAGGTTCTCGCTTTCGCACTGTATCCTAAACAATGAGGACCCAGGTACCGACAACATCATCCGCGCCGTCAGCATCAAACCCGAACGCCTCATCTCCGACACCAGCTACAAGCTCGCGTATACAGGTGAATATCACAACTTGAAGCAGAAAGATGTCTCTTCCCTGCTGGCTGGAGGTATTGTCATATACTGGCTAGGCATCATGGGCCTAGCTAGCTTGAAACAATTTGCAAGATCCATTGCTCTGCACCTAGGCGACAGAGCTATTGTGATGCGCCGGCCTTCGCGCAGTTATCGCTTCATGCAGAAATACATTTTGCTCCCTAGTCTGTTCCGTGAGCGGCACATGCAACGCTTTAGGTTCGCCTGCTTCACGTTCAGCATGGGCACACGTTTCGAGACTTTGGTAATTCTTGGCCATATCGCGCTTTCCATTATTTTCATGCTCACCCCATACACGTTTATGGATAACGATCCGCTCTTTAAGAACCGGTGGGCACAAATGCTGCGCTACGCCTCCGACAGGTCCGGCATTATGGGAACCATCCATATCCCACTGTTTGTTCTATTTGCGCTTCGCAATAACGTTCTCATATGGCTCACAGGTTGGTCCTATGCAACGTTCAATGTGTACCATCGGGCAATTGCGCGGGTATCGTACGCGCTTCTCATAGTGCATGCGATCACCAAGCACATATTCTCGGCATCATACGGCGCTTCGCTGGCCAAGTACTTTTACCCGCTTCCATACTACCGGTGGGGAGTGTGTGCGATGGGTCTCTTTGCAATAATGATAGCTTCGGGGAGCGCTCGGCACTCCTTTTACGAGCTTTTTTTGTGGATTCACATCCTGTGTGCTATTGCTGGACTGATATGCACGATTTTCCACCTGCGGGGAATCGGGTACCAGCAGCCAGTTTATGTCTGTTTTGGAATCTGGGCAGTCGACAGGCTCTTACGCCTGTTAAGAATCCTGGCCCTCAATTTCTCCGTGTTCCTGCTTCCCATAAAAGGAGCCCAGAATGTGACTATTGCGTCGTTGAGAGTGTACAACCGCGAGTTCACCAGCGTAACTGTCTCGCTTCCTGTAAGGTGGCACTGCTACCCGGGCCAATTCGTGTATCTCCATATGCGCAAATGGAAGTTTCTGGCAGGACATCCTTTCTCAGTGCTGGGTAAATCGGCGGACGGGAACGGCCTGGAACTCATTTGCAAGGCACGCAGTGGCCTAACTAAAAGACTGCTGGACAGAATTTCCCGAGGGCGCAACAGCAAGGCTACGGTTTTTAAGTCCGTGACTATTGAGGGGCCGTACGGTCAGGCTGCGCCCGTGGGAAACTACGACGAGGGAATATTCATTGCTGGTGGCATTGGAATTACTGGGGTTCTCCAGTACATTGAGCACATGCTCGAGGTGGGTCGCCACACGGGCGACAAAAAGCACATACTACTCATTTGGACGGTACGCAAAAAGTCAGATTTCCATCCGCTGGCTCAGCGGTTAGCTGCTCTGACAAAATGGCCTGGTGTCAATATGATGCTTTTCTGCCGCGTGGTGAGGATATCGTTACCAGATCTCTCTAACCCGCTGGTGGACATGGTTTCAAGTTTTGGGCCGCTACCAGTAGAACCTCCCCGCGAAGGAAAAAAGAGCGACCACAAGGAAAGCGCTTCAGAGAGTACTGCTGGGTCCGAAACTTGCAGTTCGATTCTTCCTCCCAAGGTGCAGGGGGACGACGGCGCCCCAGGCTACGAGGATCCTTCGCCGCTGCCAACCGCTGTGCTGAAGAATGACCCGCGAAAAAGTAGTGAGAAGGCCCGGCTCAGCGATATGTCCATGACGACGAGCACAGAGCCAGGCCACGCAGTGGAAAGCTTCACTCTAGACGAGAAGATGCTGTCCCCGAGCATAGTCCCGGTTTCCGACGAGACGAACCAGTACATGGACGCGCTATCGAGTGTGATTTACGAGGTGCGACCTGAGATCGGACATATAGTACAGCAGTTTTTCACGCAAGCCCAGGGCAGTGTGTGTGTGGTGACCTGCGGGCCCGACCGCCTCATGGACGCTACGTGCGCGGCCGTATGCCGGTATTTGGATCTGGTTGAGTTTGGCCGGGTTGACTACTATCCGGAGGCGTTCGGCTGGTAGCCAAATAATGTGCCAAAACCAAGTGTACTAGTTGTTACATCTGATATATCCAGTTTATAAATGCTCACCGCTGCATGCAGCTTCTCACTATGTGTGACTTGATGACATTGGTATCTAGGACGTTTCACAGATAGCCTAACCTGCACCCTAACCGTCCTGTGTACTGCCTCGCGCGTAAAAACATCGCCACCATAATTTGTCCGGGAGAGCACCACGAGCACCATCCATCATCACAGATTTCGAGAATTGCTTGCAATCAACTTGTTCTTTCACACCAATTCCTTCAATCAATCGATTAATAACACATTTCTTAATCTTTGTCATTATTTGAAATAACGACCAACTTAGTCACAGGGGTTTCTTTAGCTAGGAAAGCCCGATAATGCTGCGCGTTCGACCCGCAACCAATCTCGTTCGCCGCTACGCGAGCCTCAAGCAGCGGCCGGGCCCGCCGCAATTGCCCAAGGAGGACCAGCTCGAATTTGAGCGGCTACAGAAGGAGGCTCAGGCCAAGCCGGTCGGAATGCACCCCGCCGTCCGGGATACCTACCCCGAGTTCACAGGGAACGTTAACCCCACGACGGGGGAAGTCGGTGGACCCAAGCAGGACCCACAGCGCCATGGCGATTACTCCTTCAACGGGCGGGTCACAGACTTTTAGCTTGCTCTTTAGCTTGCACCTCTGTAAACAATGTTAGACGCGAGTGAATTTGTTCCATAGGGCGCCATATTGATTTCTGGTATTGAGCGTTTAGATTTAGATCCTGGTACTGACATCTAACGATGGGCCTCTGGCGCTGGGCTCCTGGTGCTGATGTCCTTTGGAGCCAACCTCTGACTGCGAAGGGCGACAGTGGGTCGAGCGATTTTCTCCTCTTCTGCCGGGGACATCGGAGTTAGAGTAATTGGCTGATAAGAAGTAAAGTCGACAGCTCCATCCCACATGAGGCACCCGCTGTCAGACCTGCGATGTTCTATAGCGGCGTGGAGCTTGGCCGATTGAGCGTTGAACCCAGCACCGGCGAATACACAAACAGGGTCGGCTAAGCAGACTTGATCATTTTGATGCTGGAATGGTGTAGAAACCTTCACGTTGATTCTTCCGCTAAAGTGCATTGATCTGCGCCCTAACCCCCACAAGTCATCGAGTGTAAACATCCATCAGTCAGCGCACCTGCTTCTGCTGGTAGGTTTTGTGTGCCACAAGCAGTCTCCAAGCGCGGCGCTTCTGATATACAGCATTTCCATCCAGTGCCGGCAATTGTTTCTCCGCTGCGTCCGCTAGTTGGTCAGGGTACGGGTCGTGTGCACCAAAAATAATCTGACCCAGTCTGAGCCTCGACGTTTTTGGTCCCGCGGACGCGTACTGAATGGTTTCTCTCGCCCCGCCGAGCAGGCGTTTTGACGCCGAGTTTATTTCGGAGGAGAGTGACGTGGATAGTATCCAGCCCAGCCCACAGCCCGAGTCGGGTGAATTCCCAGCGCCCCCTCCACACCTTGGCCAGTTTGACCACCTTCAGAGAGACTATGCCAGTCGTGGGAGCACAGTCTCGTCGTACAGTGCGCCGTTTGGCCAAACGGAGATGTCGTCGCTGTCCTCTGCAGGAAGCGCTAGCTCGGGTGCGGCTGCACAGTTCGCGAACCCTGTACAGTTACGCGAGCCCCCCGGCGAATTCGAACACAAATCCCACGATGCGCCAACCGGCCCCGAGGCAGGTTTGCGACCGCCGCAACTCCTCCAAAATCCCAGAGATCGCCGAAGCTTGCACCCTGTGCCTGTACAGACACGCCCCCCCCGGTTTACCTATGATCGAGAGCAGCTCCCGCCGCCGGAGCCAGAATGCGTGGAACGGTCGCGGTATCGGGAGGAGAGCGACGGGGACTCGCTGCCGTTTGAGACGACACGGCGATTGGCATCAAAGGGCCGCGACAGAAGTAGCCTGGTTCTGCCTCCCGTGTCCAACGGGATAGTCATGTCAAAAGACAAGTTTGAAGACTACCGCCGCTCACTTTCCAGCCTCGAGATGATGAGGCGCCAAGCGTCCGTGAAGTCGACGCGTAGCGAAGACTTGAGCGATGCCGAAGATAGCGACGAGCGGAATACCAAAGAGCGACGCAAATCGCTAGCGCAGGCCCGCCAGCACCAGAGTGCCAATCTCAGCGTGTACCGGCAAAAAATGACAAAACTAATTGGTGGGGGTCCGCTTCCGAACGCGTCTACCACCACTGTGGATGCCGTCGAGAACGATGATGACGACATTATGGACGATGTGCCACTCAGTATTTTGCGCGCCCACGGGTTCCCCAAGCGAGCGCCCCGCCGAGGCGCCTCAGCACCCTCCGGTGATGTCCCGGATGGCGCTCAGGATGCTCCTCAGCCACAGGCCAACAGTGGCATGACACTCCGTTCCAGTGTGTCCCAGTCGCGCCTGTCGCAACTCCCACCCCTTCCCGGTGTGTTTGGCGACACCACTCAACCGGTAGCGAGGGGACTTGTAGGCGAGATCGCCAAGGAGGAAGATGCAAAGATGCGCAGGGCGGCCGGATATCAGTCCTACGACCGCGAGCGCAACCGGCTATCTTCTTTGTCGGGACTGATAGCCGGTGCTAGCGGCGGATCCTCTGGTTCTCAATACAATCCGCATGACAGCATGGTGGCGGGCCCGGAGGCCGAGGTCCTTGCTGGTATTCAGCAGCAGCTACAGCAGTTGTCTGAAGTCCAGGCGCAGATAATCAGCCACATCAATAACCCTGGCATGACACCATCACCGTCAGTCCCAGGCATGCGCAGCAAGCATGCTAGCATCTCTGGCTTGTCAAGCATAATAGGCCGTTCCCCAGACACCCCACACATACCAGCACCGGAGACGCCTTATGCCGCCTCGCTGAGCCCCGGCCCGGGCAAGTCTTTTCCAACGTTGACACCGGACCAGCCGCAGTTGCAACACCTCTCGCCAATGTCATCGCGCTCGCCAGTATCTCCGACACTGCGCGCGCAGCCTTCGCGCATGCGCCTTGTGACTGCAGATGAGGAGGAGGACGAAGACGAGGCCTGGGAAAATCTGATGAGGGAAAGACAAGCTCTGCGGGCTCAATGGCGCAATGCTGCCTGAAGTGACTACTGCAACATTATCAATGTCTAACATGGTCAAAGGCCCTCGCAGGCCTGACATGAAATATTTAAGTTAACTCGACGTACCGTCGACTCTGTATAGGACAAAATAGACAGTAAACCGTCTAAGTTTACTGCGGAAGCTCAAGACCGGGCTCGCTGTAGATCGAGTACTCCGGCGAGATCGGATCTCCGGATTCCTTGGCCGACCAGCGTTCGGCCCCTTCTGCTAACGCGTCGCAGCGTCGCAATTCACGCATCGGACACGTGGGCCAAGAAAAGCTTGCTCCATGCACCCTACTGATATAAATACCGCTTCGCTGGCTTTTTACACGCGCTTTTGCAATTGTTTTCGTTTGTTTAGGCCCGCCTATGCAGGTTAATTGACCCTACGCGTTCTTGCTGACTCAGTTAATGAGAGCATGTGTGTCGCGGTGGCTGGTCACAGCCGCGTAAATAGCTGCTAGCCTACGAGCCTACAATACGCTTTTATAAATATTTAAGTGCCATTCGGTCTGTTTTTCCGGCGCCCCCCTTTGCAGGGACATAGTATGCGTAAAGCATGCACTGTCCGTGCAGTTGCAGCTCAAAGTGCTATATAATCACGCGTCGCGCCTAGCTTCACTGCTTTGCCCCTCATTGCACATCATGTCTGTCGAGCAAACACCGTCCAAGAAGACCGCTAGCTCTCTGTCTGAGCTGAACCTGAGCAAGGCTGACGCCACGACGCTGGACTTTGAGTCTGAGCTGGCCAAGCGGAGCGAGGCCAAGGTCGCGCTCCACGAGGCCGAGCAGGCCAAAGAAAAGGTATCAGCGGTGGACGCGGCGCTCGCGCGCCCCATCGATGAGAAGCACCGCCAGGAGCGCCTGCGCCTGCTCGCGCTGGAGAAGGAGGAGCCGCTGCTGCGGGAGAACCCGAACCGGTTTGTGCTTTTCCCCATCCGTTACCACGAGATCTGGCAGGCCTACAAGAAGGCCGAGGCGTCTTTCTGGACTGCCGAGGAGATCGATCTTGGCAAGGACATGCACGACTGGGAGAAAATCATGACCAAAGACGAGCGCTACTTCATCTCGCACGTACTGGCATTCTTTGCCGCCTCCGACGGCATCGTCAACGAGAATTTGGTCGAGCGCTTCTCCGGAGAGGTCCAGATTCCCGAGGGCAAGTGCTTCTACGGCTTCCAGATTATGATGGAAAACATCCACTCGGAGACGTACTCGCTGCTCATTGATACCTACATCAAGGACCCCAAGGAAGCGGACCACCTGTTCAACGCCATTGAAACCATTCCTTGTATTCGCAAAAAGGCCGACTGGGCTTTGCGCTGGATCTCCGACACGGAGTCTACTTTTGCTGAGCGCCTGGTTGCGTTCGCTGCTGTTGAGGGCATCTTCTTCTCTGGCTCGTTTGCTAGTATCTTCTGGCTCAAGAAGCGTGGCCTGATGCCCGGTTTGACGTTCAGTAACGAGCTTATCTCGCGTGACGAGGGAATGCACACCGACTTTGCCTGCCTGCTGTTCTCCCACCTTCAGCACCGCCCCAACATGGAAATCATCGAGCGGATCATCACCGAGGCTGTAGAGATTGAGCAGGAGTTTCTGACCGATGCTCTCCCTGTTTCCCTGTTGGGAATGAACGCCAAGCTTATGCGCCAGTATATTGAGTTTGTGGCCGACCGTCTGCTGGTCGCACTTGGCCACAAGAAGGTGTATAATGCCACCAACCCCTTTGACTTTATGGAAAACATTTCCCTCGCGGGAAAAACTAATTTCTTCGAGAAGCGCGTCTCCGACTACCAGAAGGCCGGTGTGATGAACAAGCGCGGCGAGGATGACAGCTTTGCGCTGGACGAAGAATTTTAATGTTTCACGACTTATGAATTAAACAGTTTATCAATTACTGGTGTATTATTGTACCCTCAGTTGCCATAGCTAGTCATGGGCCTAGCTGGCTGCCTTCTGTCTCATGTACGTCTCATTGGCAGCCTCGTCTAGAGTCGCGCTGGGCCGGCTCTTCAGTCAATCCTGAAGGTTTGCATTATACTATATGGCTTTGCGCAGGTAATTAGATAGATAAGCCACGCGACTTTGATAAATAAATGTCCGCTTCACAATTGCGCGTCTGCCACAATGGCAGCTGCGCACTCAAAGAAGCACTTTGCTCTAGCCCCATACGTACGTAGACGCATCCTGCTCGAAGCTACCCATAAAGGGGCAACTGAGCGCAGCAAGGGGCATGCTTTGCGATTGGCCGTCCAATTACTCGACCCTCATGTCTCGATTTTCCGGAGAAACCCGGTGATCCGACCCATATCAGCTTCTCCCGAATCACTCTCAACAGCCTGGACCAGTCCTTCAAGGACACCCTCAACCTGGGCCTCCGGGACACCCGTACATAGCGAAACAACTTTGCGGAACTTGGCCTCCAATTGAATTGATCGTCCCCTCAGCGCATCCCGGAACGTCTCGAGCATTTCTTGATTTTTGCGGTACGCAGCGATCCTTGCCTCGAGCAGCACCGGCGGAATATGGCCGAGTCGGAGCTCTTCGCTACTGGTATCGAGCCTGAAAGGTTCGTCGGCGTCGAAGCTCGCATCATAATCGTACATGGCGTTACGGCCCTGGCGCTGCTCCTCATCTTTGAATTTTTTGTCTTCCGATTCGATCGCGCTCAAAAGCGACTTGGCGCTTCGCTGCAAGCTGTCTACGTGTGTCGAAACCTGACGCAGTTGGTCTCCATGTCTTTTGTACATGTTCAAAGTTGATGTGGCATCCCTGAGCTGCTCGTGAACTTTGGTGAGAAGCTGCTGCTTAGCCGCGGCCTCTCTATCAAATTCACTATCCAAACCACGTATAGACTCAAACATGAGGTCGATAACCTCGTGGCGTTTTTCTGCAGCAGATAATGGGCGGAGGCCCGATCTGGCCGCGTCGTTAAGGCTGCTCGGTTTTGTAGCACCTTCGGCTCCTGTACCCGTGCCATTCGCAGGGCGTTGCTCAGATTTGCTTGAGTTTGAGGACGAGAGATGGATCTTTTTGGCCGGCTGTCCGTGGCTGCTGTTGAGCGGCGGGTCTGAATGCGTAGTAATGGTAGAAGCAGCGTCAATTCCGAAATCTGCTGGCCGCAGTCCAGCACGGTTGGCAATATGCGTGTCGGCACCAACCTCCATCAGCTGACGGGCTATATTTTTATTCCCAATTCGAGCTGCGATGTTCAGTGCAGTGTCGCCATTGTGGTCCTCAAAGTTGACGATCGTAGAAATAAACGTGTTTAGGCCAAACTTTCCAGTGCTGGACGAAGAGCCCCGGCGAACCACCCACTCCAACAGGCACTCGAGATAGTAGCGCGAGGCATCACTGCGGCCCTTGATTCCAGCGGTGAGGGCAATGTGGTGGAGAAGGGTCCGGCCCGAGTTGTCAGTGATGTACAGTGCCGGATACATCTCGTCGAGCAGGTCCGTAAATGTCGACAGGTCGCTGTTGTTGGTCACGAGTGCGGCACGCACGAGCGGAGTCTCGCCCGAATAGTTGCCACGACGGGGATCAGCGCCGTGGCGGATGAGGTCGCGCACAAGCTGGACGCGTCCGAGCGTGGCGGCCCAGTGGAGCGCCGTGTGGCCCGAGTCGTCGATGGGAACATCGATCTCGATCTGGGGGACGTCGCGGTGTGCGCTTAGCACGTCGTCGAGATTGACGTTGTCATTGGAGTTGAGAAACAACTCGGTGATTATATCGCGCGAGCGGTCAAAGTTGGGCGCCGACTCGTCGACCGGCGACAACGGCTGGGCGACCAGCTCGACGGCTTCATCAAATAGAGGCGGTGCGGGTCGCTGGGTAGCGGTCCACGACGGTGACTCCTGCGTGCGCTTGCGCTTGGCGCCCAGCGCCTGTTCCTTCGTGGGGGTGCGCATAATGGCACTGCTGGACATGTCGTGCCTGAGGAGCGGCTCGAGCACCTGCATGACGCCGTACTGGCGGCACAGCCGGACGCCTTGCTCAAACGGGATCCAGGTTCCCTGGTACTTGCCGTAACCACCCTGGACACGCTCGCAGCCCGACTGCTCCTCCTTCTCGAGGATCTTGGTGCGGCGGAACTTGTCCACGCCGGCCACCTTGAGGATCTGGGTCGCGTTGAGCGCCGAGTCCTGGGCGCGACGCATGACTGCGATGCCGTCCACGTCGAGCTCAAGTACGTCAACGCCCGAGTACGTGGCCCTAATCACAGTAGGCAGATTCGGAGGGGGGCTCATAGGGCCCGAGATGGCTGCCGAGCCCGCATTGGAGCCTGCAGCGGAGCCTCTGATGGGAACATTGGGGACTATAGCTGCCGCGCCGGGGCCACTGGGCCCGCTACCAATCGTGCCCGCCGCAACAGGAACTGTGGGGACCGCATGGGCGTCGTCTTTGCGCGGGGTCGTTTTGGGAGTCGAGTGGTGGGCCGCTGCAGTCACCTGGGGCGAATCCGCCGAGGCTGCAACCAGCACGCCGCTCATGTTGGCAGATATGTCGGCGCTTGGCGTGTTCTCGGCCGCCGCGAACGCAGAGTGCACGGTGTTGTCGGTGGTAGCGCTGCTGGCCGATGTCGCAGATACGGGGTTGGATCCCGAGTCGTCGCCGCCCGTGCCCACACTCAGTGCCCTCGCCGCGGACGCAGCCCCGGAGCCGTGCTCGAACGGAAACGGCGGTGAGTGGGCAGTCACCATAGCGTAGGGCGTGGAGGCGTCCGTCACGTAACTCGCCGGCTTGTCGCGCCTGTCACGTGCGGCGATCGTCATGGCGGGTGTGCGGCTTTGGTGGCCGGCCCCGGCCTATCTCTGCGTCGGCTGTTGGCGTGTGTTCTATGTACAGGGTCGCGACGGTGGCGCAGCAGCTTGTGGCCACTTGGGCTGACAGTGAAGAGTTAGTTAGCGCCGCGAGCTAGTTAGCGCCGCGGTAGCTAGTTCAGGTACTTAGATTGTCGCGTTCGGCAGTGCTGAAGGCGCAACCGGATGTCGAGTGTTGGCAATTGCTGCGGCGTGTTGAGGAGGTCCGTAGGATGCGCAGTAGTGGCCGGTAGTGGCGGTTGGGCCTCCCCAGGTGCGGTCCTGCGGGTGCGGTGCGGGTCCTGCAGGCGGCAACAGACAGGTCACATTGTGGGTTCCGGTGAAAAGGCAACTCCAGCGTCCCCACTTGACACTCCCCATAGTACCAGGATGTCGGTAGAGCCGAAACCAACGGAGTCGCCGACGGGTGGGCCTATCGCACCTGTTTCCGACGCTGCCGCCCGCACATCCAGTCGTGACGGTCCTGGCGGCACACTGTGCGTCCAGACAAGAAACACCAGGCGGCACGGGCGCGGTGATCTGGAGGCCACCGCTCCAGACGGGGTCGTCGCCAGGCCTCGGGCAGCACAGGCCAAATGCGGCCTTCTGGCGCGCCTCGCCAGCCAGCGCGAGAAAACGGTCCGCCGCAAGGGTGTTGACCTCAACATCATGGTGGCTGGGGAGAGCGGGGTGGGCAAGTCGACATTCGTGTCGATGCTGTTCGACGGGCAGCTCGACGAGGTGGCCGGTGGGATCGGCGGGTCGAACGCTGCACCGAGGACTGACGTCGACATCCGCCGCGCAGTTCTCGTCGAGAACGGGTTCGAAGGCCGGATCACAGTGATCGAGACAGCGGGCTTCGGCGACCGCACCGACAACACCAACGCCTGGGTGCCGCTGGTCAACTACGTCGAGAACCAATGCATCTCGTACATGTACCACGAGGAGCAGCCGGTGCGCAAGGGCCTCGTCGACACGCGCGTGCACGTGTGCGTCTACTTCCTGCCTCCCACGGGCCTACTCAGCGCGCTCGACGTGCGGACCATGTTCGAGCTGTCACAGCGCGTCAACCTGGTGCCGGTCCTGGCCAAGGCCGACTCGTTCACCAAGGAGGGTCTTGACGAGTTCAGGCGCACCGTGCGTGAGGGCATCAAACTCAATAACATCAACATCTTCGAGCCCGGGCCCTACGACGCGGCGCCGTACGCCATCATCTCCAGCACAGCCAAGGTGCTCAACAACGACGGCAAGTTCGTGTACGGGCGCAGCTACCGCTGGGGCATAGTGGATGCCGAGGACCCGGCCACAAGCGATCTCGCCAAGCTACGCGACGTGCTGATGCGAGTGCACTTGGCCGACCTCATCGACAAGACCCACAACGTCTACTACCTCAAGCTGCGGCAGTCGCTCATTATGCTGCGCTACCGGCTTGCTCAGGGGAGTCAGAAGAGCCGAGACGACCTGGCCGAGTCTAGCATCCTCTCAGGCAGCCACGGCTCCACTACAGAGCAGCCACTGCCGGTATCCACACCCTTGGGAACCTCGACGGGACCCTCGCTGGGCACTCCTTCGGGCATCTCCATAGGCACCGTCAATGCCGCGGGCAGCACTGGTGCCAGCTGTACTTCTGCCGCACCGGTGAATGGCACAATCGCCCTCGAGCAGTATGTTCCTGAGCACTACGAAAGCAGCCTCGCCCTGCTGGCAGGCATCCAAGAGTCCAATTTTGACATGATTACCCAGTTCAGGGCAAAGAGCGATTTTCTTCACGGCAGGGACTACCAGGACCTAATGGAACGGTTCCAGATGCTTAAACTGCACCAGGACACGCGGTTCCGGGAATGGGCCGCCGATATCACCAGGCAGAAGCAGCGGATCGTCCAGGACGTGAACCGCCAGAAAGATCTCAACAAGCAATTGGAGGACCAGATCGAGGAACTCCAGCGGTTCCACAAGCACTCGGACTTGCGCAAACGCCTCGTTAACTTTTCGCGACACCCAGTGTAGTTAACTCGTAGCCCCCATAGTTCGCGGCGCGGCTGTACACGGCCACGTGACTCGCGACCAAAGAAGTTTCTTGACATCGTCACCCAGACCATGATGAACGTGCCTGCGGCCGTGAGCTTCACGCAGCCGCTGCTTGCGCGGGCCGTGGAAATCGCGAGCGTACAGCCGATTGTGGCGCATTACTGCAAGCTGCAGGCGGTGGAGCAGATCCTCGGCGCCAAGTTGCACCTCAAGGACCCTACAGTGGAAGAGTTTGCGACCCAATTGATGAACGAGATAGAGGCCGAGCGTACCACCGGCAAGCTGGCGGAGGCAGAGGCCAAAGAGATACTCGATGACGATGTGGCGTGTCACGCCTACGTCATGAACTTTGCCAACAACGTGTTCGACAAGGCGCGCTCGCAGGTCGAGCAACGCCACGTCACCAAGGCCACTGGTGCGGGCTTTCTTGCCGCTTCCACGTTCCTCAGTCTCGAGAAGATGTGGAATGACCCTGATGAAGAGCTGCAGCAGAAAATCCGCTACGCCAAGTACGAGGCTACTCGCATCCTTCGCGCAGTGAAGCAAGGCGAAGACCCTAACAGTCTCTATCAGGAACCCGAAGTGGACCAGTCCGAGCTTGAGATTGAGGGCTCAGAACTTGAAGCCAACGTACAGCGAGACGAAGCTGACGGGTCAGAGCTTGAAGCTAAGGCTCTGCAAGAGCAGTCTTCGGAGTCTGGACCAGGTAGCCCGTCAATGGTGCTGCCGTCAGCTCCTCTAGATAGGGCTTCGCGATCAGGGACCCCAGAGGCCTCAGGATCGGGCTCCCATTCGCCCGAATTGGGGCTGCCGGCGGCTCCTGCGAGTGTGCCGTCGCTGCCTTTCGGCTACGATAAGGCGCCCAAACTGCCTAGCGTTTCCGACTTCCAGGAACCAGCACGCGCGCCAGCACCTGGTGTCCGGGTTGAGCCGAGATCTAAGCCCAAACCAACGAGCCGAGCCGACGTCAAAAAGATCATGGACGAGGGCAACACTATTGCCACGGCACAAAAGCATGCAAAATACGCTATATCGGCATTAAACTACGAAGACATGGGCACGGCAATCGCCCAGCTGCGCGAAGCGCTCTCGGTTCTACAAAACTACACCGACAAGCCTGATGCATCTTGACCCCCACAACACGTGACCGCCCACTAGATTTCTGAGTCACCAGATTTTTCACTTAATTTTCGGCTTCTCTGTTCTAGACACACCACAATGTCGGAGGTCAACACGAGCACATGCCGCTTCTACGAGCAGAAGTATCCGGAGGTAGATGACCTGGTGATGGTGAACGTCAAAGAAATTGCCGACATGGGCGCTTATGTCAAACTCCTTGAATACGACGAGATCGAGGGAATGATCTTACTGAGCGAGCTGTCAAGACGGCGCATCCGCTCTATCCAGAAACTCATCAAGGTTGGCCGTAACGAGATCGCCGTGGTGCTTCGTGTGGACAAAGACAAGGGATACATCGACTTGTCAAAACGGCGGGTGAGCCCCGAAGAGGCGCTCAAATGCGAGGAGAGATATAACAAATCCAAGGCCGTGCACTCCATCCTGCGCCATGTGGCAGAGAAACAACAGGTCCCGCTCGAGAGCCTCTACGAGACCTATGCATGGCCACTGGCCCGCAAGTATGGCCACGCCTACGATGGCTTCAAGCTTGTGATTACGAACCCCGAGCAGGTGTTTGAGGGCATTACGACCACCAACAAAGTTATCTTTGATGACCTGGTTGCCCAGATCTCCCGCAAGCTCACACCGAACCCTGTTAAAGTGCGTGCCGATATCGAAATCACCTGTTTCAGCTACGAGGGCATCGAAGCCATCAAGAACGCGCTGAGAGTGGGCGAATCGGTGAGCACAGAGCTCGTCCCGGTCAAAATTAAGCTGGTCGCTGCACCGCTTTTTGTTCTCACGTCGCTGTCTTTGGACAAGTTTAAAGCTATTGAGGTCCTGGGCGAGGCCATCCTGAAAATCACCGATTCCATCAAAGCCGCTGGCGGTAACATCAATGTAAAGATGGCTCCCAAGGCAGTCACAGAGACTGACGATGCCGAGCTGCTCAAGCTCATGGAGAAGTCCGAACTCGAGACAAAGCAGGTTGATGGCGATGACTATGACAGCGGGGAGGAGGAAGCTGAGGAGTTCAGCTAGTTGTCCGTTTGCATCTGTGCATTCGCACATAAAAGCCCGCTAGTGCGGGCCTTTATTAATTATATCGAACGGAGTTCTACGTAGATGTATCTGTTAGCTAGCCATAGAGCTAGCTGGGCAACTTGTGTAGCTCGATGACTTGTGCAGCTCGGTGACTCGTGCAGCTCAGTGAATCGTGCAGCTCGGCGACTTGTGTAACTTGTGCTGGTGACTTGTGTAACTTGTGCTGGTGACTTGTGTAACTTGTGCTATTTACTCTACCGACTTTGACCTCGACCTCGCACTGAGTAATCTCCAGGCGCTCCGGACATGGTGCGTCTTAAGACGCGCTACTTGCTGTTCGAGGTCGTATTCCCGCTGGAAACGTCTGTTGATGGCGCTCCGCCGAACCCGGGGCGCCGTGCTACTATACTTGATTACCGTAAGGTATTGCGCGAGCTCAAAGAGTCGGTCCTGGAGAATTTCGGCGATTTTGGGGTAGGTCAAGTCCAGGGTTCACTTGCTGTCAAGTATTTTAGCCCCTCTACTCGCATGGGCATTGTGCGGGCCTCTCGTGATCACTGGCGCATCGTACAGGCCGCGCTCAGTTATATCACGCATGTCGACAACGTTCCAGTAATTTTTCGGGTAGTACGGGTGTCGGGAACTATCAAAAAGAGTGAACACGCAGCTATCGAGCGCAACCGCACATTTATAGAAACCGCTGTATCCTCATAACGTCAATAAATAGATTAGATACATAAAACGGCTAGTCGCCTTTTTCAAACTCGACAGGTCCCAACCTGGGAGCGGGGTCGCGTCCATGCGGATCGCGTCCATGCGGATCGCGTCCATGCGGATCCCGCTCGGCGTCCACCGCGCTTTGTTTTGGCACGTAAATGTCCCGCACAGCCTGCTGCGCTGCAAATAGGGGGCGATCGTATACCTCCTTCGACGGTTTCTGCGCGTGTGCAAACAGCCTGCTATCGAACTGCGCGTCACCACTTAATGCGTTGGTCCGGTCGTTGAGGCCAACCCGCTGGGAGATGTCTCTCTGCTCTTCGTCAAGAAGTTCGTACTCGTCCTCAGCCTCTCTACGGCGAGCCGCACGAGCAAGCTTGCGGTCCCTTACAGAGAGGTCCTCGGAAGGAGACGGCTCAAGTCTTGAAGTGTAGCCTGCAGCGCGCCGCTCTTGGCGTGCCCGCAGAGCCAGTACCCTGAGGTGGGCCTCGCGTTCCTGCATACGCGTGGCTTCCTGCTCGGCCCGGGCGGCTGCTCGCTCTCGAACTTCAGTGCGGGCTTTGTTTTCAGCTTGCGCAAGGGCATCTGTCAAGGCTGAGAGCCGAGCCCCCGGCTCGGGAATGTCCTGGTGTGTCTGCCCACTGGCAGCAGCCCTCTTCTCAGCAGATATCACATATCCCTTAGGATTCTTCCATGCAGAAATGCTGGGTGGTATATGAAAAGTATCGTCTCCAGGTCCGCCTTTAGGAGCTTCTTTGAGAACGGGCACTGGCGGTGATGCCGGCCTGGCGGGGACCTTGACATGGCCATGGCGGGCAGGCTCCAGCGGGTCGTACTGGACGTCTACAATCTTCACTGTACGGGCCTTGGCAGATCTGTCGACACTCGCCGGGACATATTTGACGTATTGGGTCTCGTTCAGCTTTGAGGAGTTGCTCGTCCTGCCGAGGACGACTTGTTCAAGAGCGGTCTGCGTGCGCTCCTTGACGGCCGCCACTTGACTCTCACTGGGGCGCTTCAAATTTGTATCGCTGCCAGCCTGGTGCTGGATTGGAATTAGGCTACTGGCACCAGTATTCGCCTTTGTAGGTGCTGCAAGCGTCAAGTCCGCTACATGTCGCTGGGCCTTGACCTTGGTCCCCTCGTCTGCAGAGGTCTCATCACGCTTGCGTTTCGTAGGTGGGAGAAAATCGTTGACGGAAAACATTCGTTTGGATCACAACGTCATATGTACGATGCGTCAAGTAAGCAGCTAAGGCAAAAAAACGTTGTCGCCTGTACACCGTGAGCTGGGCAGTGGAAGAGTCGTACTCGCGAAAAGTTGTCGGTCCGCTTCTTAGAGCAGTTGGTGATTCAGTGAAACCTCCTAACCCTTAATTGGTTCTCGGATTCGATAGACTTGGCACTCAATTCGAACCAACCTGAATGAGCCAGCAATTGTGAGCTTGGTAATGGACAAGGCGGAGCTAGTGACCGTGTTCAAGGTAGCAACGTACCTGTGCTCGTTTTTGACTGTCCAAAACGAGTACCAACAGGAGGCCAACAAACTGGTCAAGGTGCTCACGAAACAGGTGCACAGGCCTGTTGATCTCGTTATACTGGCAATTTTCAAATATCTGCTTCCCGAGGATATCGCGTTCGAGTACCAGGAAACGCCATTCTATGCCGAAATAGGCGGAGAACCGCGCGAGATTCTCGTGTTCGAGTTTAAAGACAAGAGGCCCCCGGGCAATCCTTTGAAACACATTCCTAAACTGATTGCGAAGCGGGTGGCTAAATTTGACGCAGCGTTGTCGCAGTATCTGAGCCGGAGAACTCTGGAGGAGCTTCCAGGACTGGCAGAGAGCTATTTACCGAAGCTCTCTGATGTTGACGGTTCTAGTGACCGGTCCATCGAGGTTGGGTCCGTCTCTCACGCGGAAATTGTGTCCCAACTGAAGGAGACGGCCGAGGCGGTCCGCTGTGTTCCAGCGCGAGAGGCAAGTTTTGCTGAGGCACCTCCCGAGTTTCAGCCTCTGCTTCAGCGCTGGGGTGTTGACAAGCTTTATTCTCACCAGCGCGAGGGTATTGACGCGTTACTGGACGGCCATAACATTGTCGTAACAACGGCAACTGCGTCGGGTAAATCACTTATCTATCAGCTGGCTCTTTCGCGTTCTATCCAGGTAGACCCCGAGGCGACGTTCCTGTTTATATATCCAACAAAAGCGCTGGCCCAAGACCAGTGCCAGAAACTGGCAAAATATATTGACTGCATGGTAGGAACGTTTGATGGTGACACCACGTTCGACCAGAGAGAGTCGCTAAGGGAGCGGGGCAAGGTGTTTCTTTCTAACCCGGATATCCTGCATCGTACAATTTTGCCTCACTGGGGTCACTGGAGGCGTATCCTTGAGAATTTAAAGTACGTCGTTATAGACGAACTTCACTATTATAGCGGGGCATTCGGCAGCCACGTGTCCATGGTTCTGCGGCGGCTCAGAAGATTGTGCTTCCAGTTGGGAAACGACAGCATCCAATTTATAGCCTGCTCGGCAACGGTGCAGCTGCCTATAAAGCTAATGTCGAACATGACGGGCATACCCGAAGACTGTATCCGCACCATTAGCACTGATGGGTCACCGGTGGGAGCGAAGGAATACATCTTAAAAACAACGCCGAACATAGTTCCCGGTGATCCTGGATCTGGACGCGTTCACCCCATTGCATTAGCGGCACCCATGTTCATCAAACTCATTTCCAGCGGGCAGAGGGTAATCTCATTTTGTCAGACTCGCGGTGTTTGTGAACAGTTGATGCGCGCCGTCAGAAAAGCACTTGAAGGGACAGATGAAGAACCTCTGATAAACACCATCATGAGCTACCGCGGTGGCTACACTCCTGCGGACCGTCGCCGGATCGAAAGTGATATGTTTCAAGGCAAATTGCGAGGAATCATTGCTACGTGCGCTCTTGAGGTTGGCATAGATATAGGAAACCTCGATGCTGCCATCATAGTAGGGTTTCCCCGCTCGCTGTCTAGCTTCAGGCAACAGGTGGGTCGTGTTGGTCGCCGAAACAGAGACTCCATTGTCGTATATTTAGCCAGTGGCTCAGTTATGGACACGACGTACATTGCCGAGCCTGATAAGCTTCTGGCTGACCCAGACCCAGTAATACCACTCGCTTTTCATGACTCCATTGTGGGGGCCCACCTCCGCTGTGCATCCTTTGAGCTTGCGCTAGACGAGGACGATAAAAAGTTCTTTCCAGGGAACTGGACTGATCTTGTCCATTCTCTTGATAATAACAATGGGCTTTACCACTGTCCGGCGAGGTGGCTCCCTGATCCGGCAAAATCCATCGATATTAGGAGCGTGGAGCAGGAGGAGACGGTGGTTATCGATATCACCAATAACAGGAACGTTGTATTGGAGACTGTTGAATTTAGTCGAATTGGGTTTACAACGTACGAAGGCGGGATTTACATTCATCAGGGAAAGTCATACATTGTTGTCGAGCTTGACGCCGACCTCAAGTTTGCTAAAGTGAAAAGAACAAGTGTTTCGTGGATTACTCGCCAGCGCGACTATACTGATATTGATCCGATCAAGAGCAGTGAAGATAGATTGCTTGGACCACTAGGCTGTAAATGTTCGCGAGGAAAGGTGGGGCTAAAGACTGTAGTATTTGGGTATTTCAAAGTGGATGCCAAGAACCGTATCCTGGAGGCTGTGGATCTAGATCTCCCCCCTGTGAAGAGGTTGCTATCTGGAACTTGGATAAACTTGCCTAGCAGCATTCTTGACACTTTGGTGGCAAAACAGTTGCATCCTGCTGGTGCCATACACGCTGCAGAGCACGCGTTGCTCAGCTTGATGCCTCTTTTCGTCAGCACTGCAGAGGAGGATTTGGGTACAGAGTGTAAAGCACCAGAAAAGGAATTTGCCAAGCGTCAGACGTCACGGTTGAGACCTGCCCGGCTCATATTCTACGAAAAGTCCGGGGCTGAAGCTGGCAATGGCGTTCTCAGAGAGGTTTTCGATCAGTTTCCAAAGATTCTCAACCAGGCTGTCAATCTAGTGGACGCGTGCCGGTGTAAAAATGGCTGCTCCAACTGCGTTGCCTCTGCACGGTGCCGTGAACACAGTACTGTTCTGTCCAAACCTGGTGCCCAAGTGATTTTGCGAATGCTGGCCGGTGCATCGCTGGAAGGTATTCCCGATGGTCCCGAACCTAATTTGGGAGTAATTAGCATAGAGACAGTTGTCCCCGTACCTGCGTACCACCCTCCGCGGCCAACTCCTCTATCGCCGAAACATGAATAGTTTGACATACTAGGACAAATTATGTGCAAAACCTTATATATCAATCAGCTTTTCACTCTCATCTCCGAATGGGAAGTTAGGAACAGAAGGTGACTCGGTCGGGGTATCTAGGAACGCCTGAGAATGCTTCGTTCTCAACTGATTAGGCTGCGAGTACAAAATGGACTGGGACCGAATCAAGCCTTGGTCGTTTCCTCGGGTCTTCGGGGGCCGTGGGACAGAATTAGAATTGGTCTGGCGGTTAGTGGGAGTGTCTTCACTGCGCTGCTTGAATTTGTTTCTTGGGCCCAAAGCAGCCGACGATTTGATGGTGTTCGCCTTTTTTGGCAATCTGAAAAGCTGGGTAGGCGGTCGCAAGTACACACTAGATATGAAGCCGATGCACGGAAGTAACTCCTCAATGGCAGTAGGGTCCAGCATACTGTCATTAGATGCAACCGGCTCTACCCCAGATAAGACAATTTCGCGGGCTTTGATGGGATCTGCTGAGAGCAGCCGCCAGTACATGAATGCTCTGTCTCGAAGATCCGGGTCCTCGGTTGTTTCGGAAGCAATCTCAAAGATGCGAGGGACAAGAGCTTTGCCATGGCTAGGCAACGCAATAAATAGTTTCAACGAAGCAGTCAGCATCGTGAGCTGAACAGAGATTGGTTCGGTGGTAAAGGAGTCGGCAAGCGTAGTCATGATATCTGCCGCGCCGAAGACTTCCTTCGGGTACTCGCCGATCATCCACACCATTGCGGCCTTGGCCTCTGTGTCCTGGAATATAGTTTCTTTGTAGTCGAGAAGCACCGGGAATACGTCCAAAAAGTGGTTCGGATACCTCCGCAGTACCAGCTGCAGCGCGCTAGCAGCCTCCTGAACCACATGGCTAACGCCTGACCCAACCAGGGACATGATATCGTCGACGCAGGCCTTGGCTACGGTCTCGAGCTTGAGAGCAAGTCTCGCCATGATCCGGATCGCCCGTTTGGACGCTTCTATATCGTTTTCTGTGGCGCATGTCCTGAGTTCTGTGAGCACCGACCCCGCGTTCGATCTGTCGGCCAGAAGATACAGGATTTCGATCTTGGAGTTTTTGATGTAGCTGGGGTCCTGAGACTTGCCGTAGAAAAGCTTAATGTCCAGTTGCATGAGAGCCGGAAAGGCCTGAAGCAGTAAAATGCAGTTGCGCAGCACAACGTACTGTATTTCTGGCGCTTTTGTTAAAAGCAGTACCAACGGGGCCTGAAACTTTTTGACAAAGTCGTCCACGTCACGCTCAATGTCGTCTGTATAGTTGAGCAAGTACACAATCAGGCGGATGGCGCCTAAGACGACTGCAGAGTTCGCATGCTGAAGCCGCGGGAGAACCAGCTTGATCAGGTCCACGGCGGCACCAGACTGCTCGGGTACAAACGACGTCAGGTTCTGGAGAATGTACGCCTGCGACCACTCGTTGCAGTCGGCAAGAATGTGGGCCAGTCGGTACGCTGTGCGCTCGTCAACGGACAGCTCCAGATGCTTCGAGTGCCGCGAAATGTCACCCAGGCAGGCCAGACTCGCACTCACAACGGTGGCATTGTCGTCAGCGAGCATCCTATTGAGTGCCTTGAGCAGCCCCTTGCTCTCCGTTTCTGCGGGCTCCCCGCTCCACGCCTTAGCTACGGCAAACGCGGCCGTTTTGCGCACGTAGGGGTCATTGTCGGAAACCATGCGCTGGCACACGTCAATTGTCTCCCTGACGAACGGCGCGAGCGGCACAGACGAGAGTGTCCTCAGCGCCAAGGACCGTATTAGCGGTGACGGGTCCCTGGTGTCCGCCACGATTGTCCCCAGCGCCTTCACAGCGATCTCGGGCCGCGTCTTGGCGTACGTCTCGAGATATAGAAAGCACATTTTCTTGATCTCGAGGTCGCCAATGGCCATGCACGCGTTCACCTCCGGGAACAGCGACAGCATTTCCGAGTTGCTCATGGTCATGTTTGTGAGGACCTTCTTGAGAGCGGCCTTCTTGGCCTTGTTGTTGCGGTCTTTACGCTCCAAACTCAATTCGTTGCGCAGCTCAGCCGCCTTTGCCGGCTGAAACGACTCCAGCATTGCGAGCTCCTAGAACGTGAAAGGGCCAGGGGTTAGGTTGCCAGGTCGGCCAAGTAGGAAACGGGTTAACATGTTAGACACCAATAGTTCCCTGCTGTTGAACGGCTACGTACAAGCATAAATAAAGTTATTATATAGAGGTCAGCAGGTGCTACAACCGCTAGTGTGGCCGTAGTGTTGGACGCTAGTGGCTGCTCATGCCACGCCGGCCGCATAGCTCACGGAACTGTCCCGGGGATGGTCTACACGGGAGCTCTGCGAGTACGCCTTCCACTTGAACCGAAGAGGCGCGTTCTCTATTTCCCCGAGCTCGAGCAGAATCCCCAGGGGCCGCTGGCCGCAGATGGTGTTCCCAGTGTCCCTAATATACTTCTTCCAGGCCTTGGCGTCGCCCACGCTAGCAACATCCATGGCAAGCCGGTCAAGTTCCTCGATGGACTCGTAGATTGGGCGCTCAATGTGACTGGTGTGGGCTAGCGTCCGGAAGGCTGCCGGTCCGGCCCCGCTCGAGGGGGCGTACCGCACAAACCCGAAGCGGCGCCCCCAGTGGCAAAAGTCCGAGCTCACCACAAACGCAGTGTTGGGATCAGCAAAGAATGGGCGCAGAAGATCAAGTGCCAGTGCTTCGCCGGCGGCGTCCACTTCGCCAAACACGAGCGGAACAATGTGCGCGTTGGGCGCCACGTACTTGATGAATGGCGTGTGCAGTTCAATTCCGTGTTCTGCAAGGTCCGTATCCTCGCTGAGGTACTTTACGCCGTACTTGTGAAAGGAGTGGGTGACTGCGGTGTCAATGGGAACGGGACCGAGAGGCGTGTCGTACTCGCTGAACCGTGTAGTCCGGAAGCCTCGAAAATACTCGCAGTGCGACGGGCCCATCACAAAGAGTCGCTTAACGTCGCTTTTGATGGACCCGTATGTGTGGGCGAGCACAGGGCCGCAGAAAGTGTAGCCGGCGTGGGGACCCACCGCAAACCGGGAACGCTCCGACTTGGAGGCCGCCCCGATCCATTGCTTCAGCTGCGAGCTCAATTCGCTGGTGCTGGATGTATACCAGGAGCCAGCATGGGTCGCTGGCCGAGTCGAAGGGACCATGATTACCAAGACAATGGCTATTGGCTTTTGCCAGTGGAGGCTTTTGCCAGTGGAGATCCACGAAGGTGGATGCTAGGCGTTGATAAAAGAGATGGCTAAATAGTGCAAATAGATTAAGGCGGGACCTGGATAGAGCTGCATGATTGGGGTTCTAGCGAAGAGCAGTCGCGATGTGGCAAGGCCTGACTGTGCCTTCTCGAGCGTCTGAGCATCTGACGTCCTGCGGTGGGCGCGCCTAGAAGGCTGTATGATTCTCACCGTCTGATTCTCACTGTCTGGTTTTGACTGTCTGGTTCTCACCGTCTCACCGTAAATTGAGCAGTGCGACGAGCGACACTACTGCGATTGCGAACTACAGTCTTATAGTCCTGTTCGGGACCACTGACCACAGACAAAGATCAAGCTAGAAAAAAATCAACATACAGACGTGATTAATGAGCCGTGAGATCACTATAAATAGATTACCCTTTCAGGTGATGAAGTTCATTCAGGCTGGACGGGGCATCCTGGAACGAGTCAAGGGAACCACTTGTGCGGCGTCTTTCTGCAACTGGCTTGGATCGTGACCGGACGCGCGACAGTTTCGCAGTTTTAGAGCGAGAGCGCGAACGTGACTTTCGGGGCGAACGCACGCTGGCCGCAGAGGGAGACTGTGGGCTCGCCAAAGAAGGCGAGCGCGGACTGTGCAGAGAACGGCCCCGCTCCGAATGTGGGCTACCTGGTATGGCCGGCAAAGAATGCTGCGCAGCGCTAGTGTCCACGGACAGAGCCTTCTCCTGTTCTTGTGGGCGGTCAAGATCTTTGCGAATCCAGTGCCGCCAGCCGTCAAAGTCAATGAGGGCCTGCATGCACCCCCACTCCAATAGTTTCTGCTCCAGCCAGCGCAGGTTTACGGGTTTGGTCAAGAAGTCGTTGCAGCCGGCTGCTAGGGCCTCTGACTGGTCCTCAGAGGCGGAGGATGCTGTGAGAGCGACGATGATGATTGGGGACTTGATCTCCTTACGGTTAAGCACGTCCGGGGGTCTCGGTGGGTGCGCGACCGCTTCGCTGGATGAAAACGCACCAATGCGGTTTGCACACTCGAGGCGGCGAATCTCCTTGGTGGCTTCCAAGCCCGTCATTACTGGAAGCTGGATGTCCATAAGAATGAGGTGGTAGCCGCCCTGCCGCCACTTTTCCACAGCCTCCTTACCGTTCCGCGCAACACCAAACCGCACCTTTTTACGGTGCATGAAGGCCTCGAGAATACGCTGGTTGATAACGTTGTCCTCGACGATCAGCACGTTCACCTGGGGAACGACAGGGCTGCCGTCGGTGGAGGCGAGCGCAGCGCGCGAGAACTGTGTCAGTCGAGCGCGCGCCTCTTCGTCTTGGCTGTCCTTGGTCGCCCCTTCGGGCATCTCGATCGCGGGTGATGCGTCTTCACGGTCCTCGATCACGGGCACATCTCCCTGGGCACTGCGCGCGTCGGAGATGCGGAGATGCCGCGGCAGCAACAATATGTTTGAGTTTGCCTTTGTCTCTTGGAATTTGCTTCCGGCACTGGTTCTGCGTGTACCATTAGCGATACCGGTGGCCGCAGGCGCACTGCTCGTGGACGTGCTCGTGCTCGAGCCCTCGCGCAAATTCGCGCTGTGCTGGGTCGAGCTAGTACGACGCGGGTTGCCTGGTCGGTCGGGAACATTCTGCCGCGGTGGCTTCAAAGTAGATTGCTCAGGTGCAGGGACACGCTCGGCCGACAGCGACCGATCGAGTGCCGCGATTTCCTTGGCGCCAGTTGGCGCTAAAATAGGTTGGTGGAGGCCATCGTGCCGAACGTCGAGCTCGAATGCCTCGAACTTTGTCATACCATGGGGAAAATAACGATCGAATATGGGCACCAGCGGCTCCTCAGGCTGAAGTTCGATTCGCGGAGCAAGTGGCGACGCCGCGGGCGACCGGCGCGGAGCCCCCGTGTGTCCAGAGTCCAGCTCTGGCGCATGAAACAAAGTTGGGCCCGCAGACTGCGTGCCTGAGCGGCGGCTGCGTGCACCCGGGGAATATCCGTTCCGCAGCGTCTTCTCGACGCCCTCCGGCAGGAAGATGCGCAGGTCAGCCGGGTCACAATCACGTAGCAGGGTCGTGGGATACCGCTGCAGGATCTTGATTTTGAAGTCGTCGACGAGTTCCTCGGCGTCCACAATGATGCTGGTGGCCTGCGCCGCCCCCCTGCGCTTGACCCAGGCACGTCTCGTCCCACCAATAGCTGGCTGACTAGCAATCACTTTGAGGGCCGGTCGCGTACCTTTGCCGGGTCCAGCCGCCGCTGCGGCCGCTGAGGCCGCGGAGTACGAGTCCTGGCGGGACAGGCCGGTGCCCGTGGAGGGCCCTCGACTGGCGTCCCGTTCCGGAGGCATTAGGGTCGCCTTGCTTAGTTAAGCGGTGGTTTAGCCTGAGGCTCAACGTTTTTCCGGTGATCCCATGCACGCCCGCATAAACCCCAAAAAGGAAGCGGGTGGGGGTCCAGGTCTAGGGAGCATGCTTCGGGCGCTTCACAGTAGCTGGTCGGGGCCCAATGGCAAGTTATCTAGGTGACCCGCGCAACGTTTCTCGGCGAGTTGCCCTACATGCCCGTGTGCCTGCATGTTCCACATCGTTGGTCATGTCACTCTGCATAGAGGGCACGAGCACGAAAATGAGGTCTTGCGTGCTGTGCAGCACGGAAAGCGTCCGCGGTGGTCACATGCAACCATGGGCCACTGGTACAGGGCGATATCCGGGCAATGTAGTAAAAGTAAAGATATGGATATTTAAAAAGTCTAAATTGAAAAGGCTCGCAGCTAATGATCTAACGGTGGAGACATGATTGCGTGGGGGTGGACTCCTGCCTTCAGACGAAAGTTCTCATCGCTGAGCCTCCGGGTACGTGCTTCGAGCTCTTCTATGTACTGGGCTGCCAATGTCAAAACTGCGGCCTTGTTCAAGCGGCTCCCATTGCCCATTTGCTCTTTAGACTGGTTGGGTAGACGCAATCGTAGATGCTCGATCTTTTCGTTGAGGTTCTGGCGGTACCGTTTTTCGATCATGCCATGCGACTTTTTTGAGCGCAACCTTTTCTTCGCTAGGCTAGACAACTCTGCTCTTCCATCGCTAACTCTGTCGCGTGCACGGAGTTTCGTTTCTAGCGATGTCTGGAATGGTACAAAAGGCCTGCTCAATACCGGTTGAGCTGCCAGCGCTTGAGAAAAGGTGCAGCCCCCTACTCCGTAGCCAACCATGCCGTCACGCAGCGAGACAGGGCTCTCAGGCTCTGACTTGATTCCTCGCGGTGTCGAGTCGCAGTCGGTACCGGTAACTTCGCAATGGTAGGCACCCGCAGCTAGAGGCTCGCCACCTGAGCCCTGATCAAGGAATACTGGGTCTTTGTTGGGATCTTGCGAGATGTTTTGGTAGCCTACCTGGTGCATGATACCAAGCTCTGAACTCTTCTTGAGGGGCGGGATGTCGTTGCAGCCAATTACTGGCTCGGACTCGCCACCCCAGTCCAAACGCTCAACAATGAGTTCCTGGTATGGAGTTTGGAAAAGGCTGTTTTTTTCCAGCAGGTTGCTCGGATCTGGTAACTCTTTGAGTGCATCGCTATACTTGACCAGGTGAGACGAGCACCCCAAAAAGTCACCGGGGATCATTAAGTGAAATTCTGCGAAGCCAGCATAGTAAATATTATTACATGCATACCGGTCAGGGTTACTGCAAGGAAGAGCTGCGACGTGCGCTACTGGGATCGCCATTTTCACCAACCCTGAGACAGTGGCAACGGTCCCTTGAATCAGGACCGGCGGCCGCGCACTTTGCGGACTCGCAGAAATAATTTTGCCACTCTCCGAGTCTACTTGTGTGTATTGACAACGTAGTTCTAGCTCTATTTTAAGCTGCAATGCCTTTGTGGCTTCAAATATGATACACCCACCTGCATATCAGCCTGCGTCAATTTCCGCAGCCCAGGGCTCTGACGCCTGTGATTCGAGGAGTATTGTCATGATCGTGTTAAATGTTTGCAATATACTTCCGGAGTAGAGTGAGGTGTAACCTATGTTACTCTCAAGCAGGCCCACGGGCCGTAGCCGCTGCCATAGCCATGCCACTTCTGTTACTACCTGAGGCAGCCAAGAGTTCCATGTTGCTCTGCAGCCGCCACGTCCAACTTTATTTCACAAGATGTAGTAGATTGCACCTTGACCGCAGCCATAAGCGCTAGAGATGGGTGGGGCTAGGCTCTCGGAAACCGCACTCCAAGGCGCCATTGTTACCTCTGCCTCACATGGGCGGTGGATGCAAGGGGTGTGCATGAAGATGGGCGGTTAAGACCCATAATGATAGTCGTTGCGATCAGCTTCGTTGCCCTCCAGCGCACGTTGCAGCACCAGTGCCTCTCGCGTCCACCTTTTACCACCCGTAACCGCAGTTTTGACCAAGAATATCTACAGCTACGCTCTCTTCTGCAGTTTAGGGTCGACGGATGCCCTACATCAAATTCCAGACGTTATACGAAGTCGGTCTAAGGCTCGCTGGATGCCTCTCTGTGAAATAGGGACGTTGCAGATGCCGCAGATGCCGCAAGGCACTGACGATCGCACCGGCCCTACTCTAAATAAGGGAGAGCCACCTCGATCCCCAAACGTCACCGCGACATTACACCTAAGATGCTGGCTACCTCAGCCGACCAACGTGAACACTGACATCCGAGAAATTTCAATGCTAGCTACCCGCGTAACGTGGGTTGTGCGCGGTTTCGCAGGCTTTCATTTTTTCCCATGGCACAATCGCCCTGGCCGGCGCATAGAAAGCCGAAACTTTTGATTTCGAGCTGCTGCTCTCCCCGTTAGTCGCAGCTACCGACGCCAGGCCAACAGAGGCTGCCACTTCTTCTGCCGCAGCCGCTTCTTCTGCGCGTGCACTCCGCCGGCGGCCATTATCACTGCTAACCTGCCTTAGCGCCAAATATCGCCTATATACTACTTGGTTCTAAATTATGCTTATGTCTGTCCAGACGTTGGCTAGGGACCCCCCGCTCCGCCCCCGGCTCTGCCACCAAAGCCTGGCTGGCTTGTCATCTGGCCACCAACCAGCCCTAACCCCGCCCCTATGTTAATTGTCACGGCTTCCAATTTCTCCCACACAGACACCTACGTAGGATGGCGCTGAAGCGAATCAAGAAAGAATTGAAAGACTTGGGAATGTAAGTATAGACACTGTCTGGGCCCGCCCACACCGCCAGGTGGCGGCCGGCCCAGCGCCCACCCCGGCAAAGCTAACCCAGTGACCCCCCATCGTCCTGCTCGGCTGGACCCACCAACGACGACCTCTTCCACTGGCAGGCCACTATCCTGGGTCCGCCAGACAGCCCGTATGCCAACGGCGTGTTCTTCCTGTCCATACACTTCCCACCAAACTACCCGTTCAAGCCGCCAAAGGTGAACTTCACAACCCGGATCTACCACTGTAATATCAACGCTAATGGTTCCATCTGCCTAGACATTCTCAAGGACCAGTGGTCGCCGGCGCTCACCGTCTCCAAAGTGCTGTTGTCTATCAGCTCGCTGCTTACGGACCCGAACCCGGACGACCCCCTAGTTCCCGAAATCGCACAGTTGTACCGCGACAACAGGGCAAAATACGAGTCCACGGCCCGCGACTGGACGCGCAAGTATGCGCTCTAAGGTCCCGCAACTGTATGTAGTAGATAGTTGCATTCTCCACGAGCCCCATCACAACCAGTGCCCACGCCGGTGCCGCGGCCGGACCCCGCCACCGCTCGCCTCGGCCCTCAGCCGCCGCTTCTGTATCCGTAGGCACCGTAGCGCTCCCTTTGGCTGCTTCTGTTCCTGCCAGACCTGCCCCAGAGTTACCCGGCCCCGGCTCCTCCAAAGCCAAAGCTGGCTGGACAGGGCATCATCCTCCAACCCTCCACATGCTTCCGTACGGCCAGGGCTACGGCCAGTATGGGGGGACTCAACAGTCGGACCCTGCTGCGCAGTATGGGCAGGCGGGGTACGGGCAGGTTCCCGGCCTGGCTCACGCGGCCAGCGCGTCCTCCAGTGCGGTTCCATCCAAGCAGCTCAGCTTCATAACTGCCACGGACCAGCAGCAATTCGGCAGCCTATTTGCATCGGCACTGCAGCCGGGTGAGAATGCGGTCTCCGGTGACAGTGCTCGCAATATCCTCTTGCGCTCGAATCTGCCGACGCCAGTGCTGGGTGAGATCTGGCAGCTAGCAGATACGACCCGCTCGGGGCAGCTTCTGTTCCCCGAATTCTGCCTCGCCATGTACCTTTGTTCGATGGTGTTGCGTAATGAGCCGTTGCCGCGCCAGCTGCACCCGGGAATCCAGAAGGAGGTTTCGGACATGGTGGACACCATATCGTTCAGTGTCCCCGAGGCGCAGCCGCCCAACGCTTTCGACGCGCTCCGTGCACAGCAAACGGCCTCGGTGCCGGCCCAGCAGACCGGCTTCCAATCCCAGCAGACCGGCTTCCAACCCCAGCAGACCGGTTTCCAGCTCCAGCAGGCCGGTTTCCAGCCCCAGCAGACCGGCTATTCTGGAACGTCTCAGCAGACTACAGGCTACCAGCAGACGCCGAGCTATCAGCAACCCCTCCAGCAGCAACTCACGGGCAACCAGTCGACGGGCTACCAGCAGCCCCTTCAACAGCAGCTCACGGGTAACCTTACAGGTGCTCAATCCCAGTCACTGGGGCTTCAGAGCCAGTACACAGGCTCCCAGCTGTATAGCCACCCCACCGGCGGTGTGGCAAGCCAGAACACGGGCGGCTACGGGCTGCAAAGTCAGTCAACTGGTTATCTACCCTCCCAACACACGGGTCTGGGTCCTTTGCAAGGCCAATATACCGGGTCTTTACAGGGCCAATCTATGGGCTTTCTGCCATCTCAGCCGACAGGACCGCTGCAGAGCCAGTCTACAGGTGGATATTCGATGCAGCCGCAGCAAACTGGTTTACAGAGCCAGCCCACAGGAAAACCGGGTCAGTGGGGGTTCACCAACACTGCCACGCCAGGTATTGACTCGTTCACGAGCCACTTTATGCCGCAGCCCCAGTCGACTCAGTCTCAGGAGCTCCGCGGTAATGCCCAGGTCGAAGATGCAATATCCAAGCACGAGAAGTCCACATACGACCGAATCTTTTCCGAATGGGACCCGCGTCGTACCGGCTCCATTGATGGCGCCACGGCTATCAACATTTTCGGCAAGAGCGGCCTCGAGCAAAAAGACCTCGAAGCAATCTGGAACCTTGCCGACCCCAAAAATCGGGGCAAGCTGGGGAAAGACGAGTTCGCCGTGGCAATGCACCTTATTTATCGTCGTCTTAATGGCTATGAAGTTCCATTGCGGCTGCCGCCAGAGCTGGTCCCTCCCTCTGCACGGGTGTTGCAAGACACGGTTGACCAGGCCAAGGAATTCCTCCGCAAGTCAGACAATCAAAACAAGAGTAGGTCGTATCTCAAGAATAACTCGTTTGGCCAGTCGGCCAAAAAGAATGCTACCGCCTTCAAGCATGACGACGACGATGTGGGAAGTGGGTACCGGTCCGCGGCTAGACACAAGCTACCGCCAAAACCAAAGTCACCCAAACCATCGTACGACGACAAGAACGAGTCTACTATCAGCAGACTGACAAAACAAATCAAGGAGAAAAAAATCCTGCTCGAAGCGCTGGACGCTCAGGACGAGGAAGATCAGGTGGCCAACACGTCAATTGAGACAGGAAATGTGCGGGCCATTGCTGAGCTCAAGGACAAGATCCGTTTGGTCCAGTCTGAACTAAATGCGTCTTCTGGGAGTACCGGAGCGGCCTCTAAGGGAGGAAGCCTCGATCGGCGACAGCTTATGAGGAAGTTGGAGGGCCTCACCGACGCGCTTCCCCAGCTGACCATGAGCATACGCAAGATCGAACAAGAGATTGCAGTATCAAAGGTCGAGCTTGCGCGTAAACAGTATGAAAAGGATCACCCTGGTGTCTCGATTGCTGGTACGGGTCCCAACGGCACTATCACGGCGGCCGATAGGGCGGCGGCTCGACGGCGTGCAGAGCTTAAGGCGCGTATGTCTGCTTTAACTGGCAAAAAGTCTTCGGGCGGTGACTCGTTTGAGGAATTTGAGAATGTTCTCGTCCAGACAGAACAAGCTGCGAAACAGGAACGCGAAGCCAACGAGCAATCACTGAGTGCGCTGGAGGAAAGTGCCCGCAGTGTGAAGCGCGACCTGGAGAGCCAGCTGAGGGATTCGGCTGACGACATCAAGGCTGATCGTGATCGGCGACGCTGGGACGAGGCTGTCGGCGTAGAGGATGAAGTCAAGACTTTCATACTAGAGCTGCGGCCCAAATCTGAGTCGACACAACCCGTGACGGGTGGGTCAGGTCCTTCAGGTCAGACTTTGAAAGACACTGCAAAGAGCCCTGATACATCCGCAGGAGCCTCGGAGGTGCCCAAGAACGAGACTCCAGCCGAGAGGGTCGCTCGTATTCGGGCTGAAGCAGAGCGCAGGACTCGCGAACGCTTAGCCAAGGCCGGTATACACGTGAGGAAAGGCAAAAGCGAGAGTGGCCCCAGCGCTTCCCCGGCCCGCGAGGAGTCTGTGGCCGCTCCCGCAGCCACTAGTCCGCCACCCGACCAAGCTAGCCAGGCTAGTCAAGCAGGCCAACCGGCACCCGAGACTGAAAAATCCGTTCAAAAGCAGCCCCCTCGTCCTGTCCAGGCTGAGCCTGCGAAGGCCCCATCTTCTCATGGGGGTGAGACGGACGATGAAGAAGAGAAAAATATGGCCAAGGATCTGGAAGAGCAGCGACAGAGACTAGCCAAACTGGAGGCTGACAAGGCCAAGCGCAAGCAGGAGAAGGCTAGGCGCCTGGCAGAGATGAGGACCCAGCAAGAGGAGCTCCGAAAACGCGAGCAAACTCTTGGGGAGGCTTCTGAGGACGAGGCCACCAATCAAGGGGCCCCACCTCAGGATACATCCAAAACGCTTGCTGATAAGATCAGAGGCTTCAACCCTTTCCAGAATAAAGAAGCAGGGGACGAACCCCAGCAGCCGCCTACTACCGAAAAATCAGCTGCAGGTAGAACTGCTACCAGTTCTGCAAGCTCACGCCCTGCTGCTGCGCAGCCTCGTCAGGCAGCCTCTGTTGCGGCTCCATCCTCAAGCTCTGCTGCTGCCCCACCTGCACCTGCCACGACCGCCCCTAGAGCTGCTGCCCCTAATCCATTCGACAAGCGCAAAAAAGTGGAAGAAGAAGAGGACTGGGGAAGCTCCGAGGACGAGAGCGAGGATGAACGGGGAAATCCTGGAGCGGCCACTCCTGCACAGCTTGCCTCGCTCCTATTCGGAACCATGGGTCCGCCGCGACCCCAGAAGTCAGAGGCTACTACCGCGTCTGCCGACCCATCCAACCGGTCTCCGGAGGACGTTGCAAAAGTACCGGTCGAATCTGCACCAGCCGCTGTGGCTATCCCCAGTGTCGTACCACCCCCGGTAACGCAGGCGCCGCAGGCACCGCAGGCACCTCAGGCACCTCAGGCACCGCCTGAGTCAGTTACACGGGAACCAGAGCCTGCTAGTTGGAGTGAGGCTCCAGAATCAAATCTGACTGTCCCAGACATCTCACAGCAATACTTGAACGACTCGGAAGCGGAGTTTGAGTTTGAGGATGCTTATGACGACCTTGGCCATGTACCGAGTGCGCCTAATGCACCTAGTGTATACCCTCCTCCACTGCCGCCTGTGCCAGGGTCTTCGGCGCCACCGGTGCCTCCTCCCCCTCCACCTGGGGTGGCATCACAACCTAGTGCGCCACCGGTGCCTCCTGCACCTCCCGTGGCACCTCCCGTGGCACCTCCCGCTGCACGCGAGGACCCGGTCTTTGCTCCGGCAGGGCCGCCCCCACCCCCTCCTTTTGCACCGCCGCCACATTTAGGAGCCCCCGCACCTCACGGCTCAGGGCCCGACGGACCTCCTCCACCGCCGCCAGCGCCAGCACCAGCACCAGCTGCAGGAGGTGCGAACATGTCGAACGTGTTGGGCGACATAACAATGGGCAAATCCCTGCGCAAGGTGGCGCCATCCGAGCAGAGAATATCCAACCAGAGCCTCGGGAGGGTTGTTAACTGACCAGTTACGGTAGATAATAGTACATACTAGATTGCGAGCTGGCAGGGTTAATGGGCCGCGCCATACTTGAACTTTGCGAGGTCGAGGCCAAGCGTCGCCGACTTGTCCGCGCTGCTCGATATATCAGTGCCATTGAGCTGTTTCGTGAATGCGTTGCTAGAAGAACTCAACTGTTTCTTAAAGGGTGCCGCGGCGGTGGGGCGTGGGGCATTTTGCAGTAGTCCGTTCGGCTCCCCGCCCAAGCACTGTCTCTTGAGTGGAGCAATATTCTCCTTGTTCTCTTTAGTCCACACGATGATTGTATTGTTCTGCGGTGGCCGTTTGAGGGCTTCCACGTTCACCGGGCGCAGTGGCGCGCGCGGGACGCGTCTAGTATTCTCTTGAGGGCTGCACGCGGCAGCAGTGTCCTTGAAGATGTGTGGTGCCTGCACCCGCGGGACGAAAAACTGGGATTTCTCTCTGCCCTGGGTACCGAGGACCTTGAGGGCCTTGCGGCCCATGTTCACGGGCAGTGCGGCCGCCGCTGGCCTGACGGGACTGAACCGACTAGCGAAGGCTGCCACGCAGGGTGTCACCAGCAGCGGGGTCCGTTTGATAGGACACATTTTGCCAGCAGCGATCTGGACTGCGTGTGCGGACGGCACCGGCTCGCCAGCCAGCATGTCGGGGACGTCGTGGGCGGTCGCGGTGAGCATGACGATCTCCCCAGAACGCGGGTCCCAGACCCGCTGGTGCTGAAAGGCCAGCTCGGCGTTCACAAACGTGCCCGCAAAATCGTAGGACGTCCGGTCGGCAAGCGCCGGCACCATCTCGGTGTGGATCTCTTCTACCGAGGCTGCCGGGTACAGCAGCCGCACCGCCTTGAGTACGCCATAGCCGGTGACCCCCGGGGAATAGTCGCAGCCGCTGATGATGGCAATGGCCCGCAGCACGGGCAGCCAGTCGTCGCTGGCCACACGCAGCAGTGGACGGAACAAGGGCACGGTGGGGATCCGCGCCGCAGAGATCCGCACGCACTCGCCGTTCCTGTCGAGCTTCGTGAGCAGATTGCGCGCCCCGAACACCAGCAGGTCGCTGTCCTCGGACAAAATGGCGTCCACGAGGCCCGCGCGCTCGAGGTGCACGAGCTGCGGGTCGGCCTCGTACGGCGCGACCACAAACTTTATCTGGCGCGCCCGCAGGTATGCAATGGTTGCCGCGGCCATCTCGGTGGTAACATCCAGCGCCTGGCCGGCCAGGTCGCGCAGACGCTCCGGGCTGGCCGCGATCTTAGCCCGCGCTGCCGCGCGCCGCCGAGCGCGGTCCGCGTCCACACGCGCCTTCAGGCCCAGCGGCGCCCCATCAAACACAAAGTACAGCCCCACGCCGTGGTCCGTGAACATGGACACGCGCCGGTGGATGTAGTCGAGGTACCGCGTCGTCGCGCGGCCCTGCACCAGCTCGACCGCGCACGTGGTGGCCGCGCGGTGCAGCCAGCCGTACCCATCCACGCCCAGCGTCTGTCCGCGCAGGTCCGACACGCGCAAACGCTCCTCCGCCGGCCGCAGCGCCTGGAGCAGCCCCGAGACGCCCATGGTGGAGGGAAAGGGTTGGCGCGTTCAGCCGCACGCGAGCAGTTGACACGGGGGCAGGGGTTTGTCTGGTGATCGCGGCTTGTGATCGCAGTGTGCCATAATCAGGCAGACTTGGGCGGAAGATGGCTCGCCCGCGGCGAGTGTACATGGACTTTAGCTCCCCGGGGCGGGACGAGTCGGACGGCGTGGACCTCGGGGACGTGCACCTGAGCCTGGACGATTTCCCCAACCCCGAGTTCTACCCGCAGCGGCTGCTCAACTCCATGAACCAGCTGGCGCTGGACGAACCGCCGCGGCGCGGGTCGCCGCGGCAGCAGCAGCAGCAGCAGCAGCATGAACTGCGGGAGCCGCCCAAGGTGGTTCCGCCCGTGACGTCGACGCCGCCGGCGCTGTCGATGGGCGGGCACCAGCGCGAGCCCATTCCATCGGTGCCCGAGGAGCGGCTGATTGCGCAGCAGACGTCGGTCGAGTTCAAGACGTTCGAGCACGCGTGCCCGCCCGCGGCCGATGCGCAGTACGCGATTGTGGACCAGGGCATTGCGGGGCCCGACCACCTGCGACTGTCCATGTACAATGTGCCTGCCTCGGCGGCGCTCCGTGAGAAGACGCAGCTGCCGCTGGGCGCGCTGGTGCGACCATTTGCACACAGTGCTGTACCCACTGCGGACTTTACCACAGTCTCCGGGGGGCCGCCGCGGTGCGCACGCTGCCGTACGTATATGAACCCGAGCATGTCGTTCATCAGGGAGGGCACCCTGTTCAGGTGCAACATGTGCCAGCACGTCAACCGGACGCCCGACGAGTACTACCAACCGTGTGGCCCAGACCAGCGGCGCATTGACTGGCAGGAACGCCCCGAGCTGTACGCGGGCACGTACGATCTTATTGTCGGGACCCCTGGGGACACCGAGCGTGCATTCGGGGGGTCCGGGCGTCCACTCCGGCACGTGTTTATCATCGACAGCAGCCGGGACTCTCTGAACAAGGGCATACCCGCGCTGGCCGCGTCCGCGATCCGCCACACGCTGTACGGCCCGAACAATCAGTCTGGTGGCGGGTACTTGCCTCCCGGAACAACGGTGGCCATCCTCACATACGCAGCTGCTGTGAGTGTGTATCGGCTACACGGAGCCAGTGTGGACATGCTCGTGCATTCAGACATTCAGAATTTGTGCCTGCCACCGGACGCCTTCTTCGACCCGGAAACATGCTTCGACGGGGCGAGCCTGTTCCTCGACAACATTGCGTCGTACTTTACCGAGAACTGGGAGGCCCAGGCGTGCTTTGGGGCTGCGTTGCAGCTCGCGCTGACCGCAATGGATGGGGCCGGTGGCCGGGTGACGGCGGTCGCGGCCAGCTTGCCCAACCACGGGCCCGGCGCTCTGACCCGGCGGGACTCGGCCGTGTACGGTCTTAACGTGGGCCCGTCCAGCGGGACGCATGAGCCGCAAAAAGAGCTGTTTATGGTTACAAGCAAGTTCTACGAGGAGCTCGCGGCCAAGTACCGCGACCAGGGCGTTCTCTGCGACCTGTTTGTGTTCAACACCGGCTGCGTGGACATGCAAAACTTTGGGCTGGTCGCCGAGGTCTCAGGCGGGGTGACCGTTTCGTATCCGCGGTATGTTGAGGCGCGCGACGCCAGGGCATTTATCGCCGATATGCTGCGCCGCTGCAGCGACCCTGCGGTCGCCACGGAGGCCGCGTTCAAGCTCCGCACCTCGACGGGCCTGCAGACAGAGCGCTGCTGGGGGGTTCACGAAAAAGATGGGCTCATTGGCGCCCTCACGAGCAGCAGCAACTTTGTCGTGAATGTGATCTACGACAACACCCTCGACCCCGAGGTCGACGTCCATTTCCAGTCGGCTGTCTTGTATACTGACGCCTCGGGAGCCCGCCGCGTCCGCGTCTCCAACATCCCCGCGGGAGTAACGGCGCAGTACAAGTCGGTGCTCAAATTCGTGGACACGGACACGGTGCTGGCGATCTTAACTCGCCAGGCTCTGTCCCGGCTCCCAACGATGTCTTTGCGGGAAATTCGCAAAGGCGTTGCCGACAAGTGTAACGAAATCTTTGCCAGCGCGCGTTCTTATGGCGGAGGCGGCCTGCCGCCTGGTCACCTGCTCATGCCCACCTCGCTGAGACAGCTGCTGCCGCTAGGCAATGCGCTCATGAAGTCGATTGCGCTTGGGAGGCGCGTGTTCACATCGGATACCCGCATCCAGGCGGCGCGGATGATGCAGCACATGTCGGCGGACGAGCTGAGCCTGTTTCTATACCCGCGGATCTACGATGTCGAGTCGCTCGAGTCCTTCGAGGAGACCTTACTGCAGACGTCTGATCCCGCACCAGCAAATAGCGAGATGCGAGCTGAGTGGGATTATGGGAACCACCTGGTGCTCCCCACTGTCGCCGCGTCCTGGGTTAGTCTCTGCGAGAGCTCGGTGTTCCTCCTTTGCAACGGCCAGATCTGCTATCTCTACCTGAAGCATGGTGTGCCGACGCAGCTGCTCAAAGACCTGTTTGACGTGGAGACGCTGGAAGAGGTGCCCCCGTACTTGGACGAGCTCCCGGCGTTGACGAACTCGCTCTCTCTCCGGATGAGAGCACTGTGCTCGCACCTGGCGCGCCGGGTGGGGCGGTCGTGGCTTCCGCTGCAGGTCGCGCGCCAGGAGCACGATGGTGCTGAGTACTTTGTGCACAGCATGCTCGTGGAGGACAGCAACGAGGCCAAGACATACGCTGAGTTTGTGACGGACGTGCACCAGCACGCACGCAAGCTGTCGCAGGAGACAACCAAGTGGCACTAGGCTGCGGCCTCTGAGGTCGAGCGACGTGGACGCAACAGCAACCAACAGGTGGCACTAGGCATTAATAGATGCAACGACTGCATGAAAAAAAGGACGGCCACAGTGTGAGCCCAAGCGCTTCAATAAAATGCAATGACTGTATGAACTAGTTGAACAGCTCGAGCTAGTGAGTGCATTAATAGATACAATGACCTATAAATCTTGCGGCTTGATAAACACGACAGTTCACGATTCACTAATTATAAATAAATAGTTGCAACACAGTTCTAATTGGTGTGAGCCATGATTAGAATTCTAGTTCCTATGGATCACAATTCAGAATCCTAACTACGCGTCGAAATTCACGAATCCTATCATACCAGGCACTGGTTCCTTGATTGCCGCAACGCTTTGCCTAAGTTCTTGCAATTGCCTACGTTCTACTCACAGTCTGCCGCGCACACCCCTGCACCCATTCTGAGGTGCCGTCGGTGTACATCTCACGCTTCCAGATCTCAGCACTGTGTTTGATCTCTTCAAGGGCCCACTCTGCAGCATCCCAGCCCTCGCGCCGGTGTGCCGCAGATACCACAATAGCCACGCTGTCTTCCATGAGAGGGACCGTGCCCAGCCGGTGCACCAGTGCGACGCGGGAAACCCCGTCCCGGGCCGCGACTGCCCGGGCAATTGTCTCGAGCGTCTTTCGTGCGCGAGGCTCGTATGCCTCGTAGGCAAGCGACACCACACCTTTGCCGTCGAAGCTGTCGCGCGTGGTGCCCAGAAACAGTACCACGGCCCCCGCCGCAGGGTGCTTGGCCCACTGTACCAGCTCGCCACTGGCAATGGGCTCCGTTTGTAGGCCCATGCGGATAGACATGGCAGCTACGGCAACCAATGCACTCGCCCAAGCAGCTCCAAGAAGCAACTCGACCTCAACCGGCGCCTTAACTAATCGACGGCGGTTGAGGCAAACACAAATGGACACTGAGTCGCAGGCCCGCCGCGTGTTCGTAGGCAACCTGTCGTACCAGGTACGCTGGCAGGAGCTGAAGGATTTCATGCGGGATGCAGGGGAGGTGGTGCGCGCCGACATCCTTGTCGACGGCAATGGCAGTTCGCGCGGATGCGGGATTGTCGAGTATGCCACAGCCGAGGAGGCGGCAAACGCGGTCGAGACGAAGAACCACACCACGCTCGAGGGGCGCCAGATCTTTGTGCGGGAGGACCGCGAGGCGGCTGGGGCCAACTCGCGCTCGATCGCCCGCGGAGGGGTGCCGAATGCCGTATTTGTGGGCAACCTGCCGTTCACGACGTCGTGGCAGGACCTCAAGGACCTGCTGCGCCCTGCAGGAACCATTGTACGAGCGGCTGTCCACAAAGGCCCCCAGGGCCTGTCCCGGGGTCGGGCCACGGTGGTGTTCGAGACCGCGGACGGCGTCAAGGCGGCCATTGCGCAGTTCAATGGCACTGTAGTCAAGGGCCGGACCATCGAGGTGCGCGAGGATCTGCCGCTGGGAGAGCGGCCCATCGTGGACAAGCCAAGCAAGCCGCTCGACAGGCTCAAAGAGTACGTTCCCGACAGCTACCTGGCGCCTGACCCGGCTGAGGTCTAGATGCGCCTTGAGCTCTCGTCTCGGGCGAGATCTAGAACAAGTTTGACCCTAGCTCACTTGACTACTGCTGGCTGAATGCTGCTGGTTGGCTGCGCTGGTTGAACGACTCTGCTCGGCCAGTGGGAAAGCCATGCTATAAAACAAATAGGTATTCCGCCTGCTAGTTAATTAAATTGTCTATCATCCAGATCTGCAGGGCAGCTCAGTTCAGATCAGTTTTGTGGCCTATGTATGCAAAGCGAGCGCCAGCGCTCATGCAGCGCCAGTGACACAGCGTGGGCCAGCTCAGCGCTCCGGCCGGAGCACGAGATTCCTGTCCACCTCGGTCTCTTTGTGGTCGTCCTCCTCGCCGTAAAATATCAGCCTGCACTTGGTGCCCTTGGACGAGACCACCTCGGCGCGGTAGAATGTCGTTGTCTCGGGGTACTGGGCGATGACCGACGTGCCGGGGGGCAGCGCGGGCTGCGCAGCGTGCGGCGGCGGAATCAGCAGCAAATCGCGCGCATTGGCCTTGTACACCTTGCCCTCCTTGGTGTCGTCATCGGGCTCGGGATCCAGCACCTCGTACACGGCGCCCTCCTGCAGAACGCGCTGGATCTCGCACCGGATCCACTCGTCGTCGGGCGGTTTCTGGTTGTTCACGCGGAAGGCAACCGAGGCGCCGATGATAAACTCAGGCGTGGTGGTGCGGCGCCGCTTCTTGGTCTCAGGCTCGCTCTTGAGCGACGACAGCAGCAGCGTGGCATCCATGGCCTCCTGCAAATGCCGCGCATACACCTCCCACTGCTTGAGCGCCTCGACGCTGGCGCCGTGGCTCCGCGCCAGCGCCGCACCCTCCTCCGCCAACGCCTCGTCGGACAACCCGCGCACGTCCGTGTCCATTCGCGGCGCCTCGGGGGTGGCCAGCTTGTCGTAGAGCCCGCGCGCAGCGCTCACCTCCTGAGCGGCCTTGCGCAGCGTCTCGTTGAGCGGCTCCGAGGGCGTCATGGACTGTGCCCTCCGCCGACGCATCCCGAGAAGGCTGCCCAGAAGATGGCCCGTGTCACTAAACGTTCTCGAGCTCGGGGACTGGTCAGATCACAGTCGATCCCCCATGACGCTGACAAACAGCCGGTAAATAAGCTTCGGAGGCCCAAAGTCACGTGCCGCGACGGGCGCGGTGTGCACGGCCAGGTTCCGCAGCTCGTCGCCAAACGCCGCCTGGAGAACCGGGTTCTCGGTGATAATCACCGCGCCAGCCTCGAGGTCGCGCTGGTAGGCCCGCCGCGTGAAGTTCGACGAGCCCACCACGGTGAGAAACGGATTTCGCTCGCCCTGGCGACCAACCCACACTCCCTTGGCGTGGTACGACCACCCGCCGGCCTCATTGACAATTCCGCGTTGCCATTCGCGCATCTGTACATGCCCTCCTGCTCGTTCTGCCGCCTGAGTGAACCGCGCCGCCAACATAGAGTATAATGCAGGAACGTGCTTGGACACACCCCGGGATTTGTAGAAGCCGTTGGCGACTTGTGCAGCCGTTATCACCGTGCCCTTGCCGCGCGACTTGAGCAGCGACTTTTTTAGCTCCTCTGAGACGTTGAAGTAGCCCGCGGTCATTGTCCAGTCGTAGGTTCTCTCCGCCAGGGCCTGGGCAATGCGGAGCATAGCCGGCAGCTCGTTGGAGCCCGACCGCCCGATCAGCTGCGTGAACTGGCAGATTGGGTAGATGAGAGCGTTTTCGCGAAGATCTGGCTCAGTGGGCGCGGTCTGGTCCCTGGGCGCGTCTGCCTGCGCTAGGCGTGGAACAGCTTTTTGCTCGGCCCCGGGAGACGGCGCGAGCAACGGCATCAAAAGTCTGCGGGCCGCTTCGTGATATCCCTGCAAGTCCTCGCTCGGACACGGAACGTCCGAGTCCCATTCAATGGCTACTGTGCTTTTGCTGTCCGCGGGAACCACCGTGTAACTCAATTTCGAGACAGCAGAGAACACGTCAAAGAAATAGTCGGCCACCGTCTTGTCGGCAATGTTCACGTAGCGGTCCTGCCTGTTCGTAAAGTAGTCTGTTGACAGGTTGGCGCCCGACAGTATGATCTCGTCGTCAAAGCCGTATAACTTCATATGCTGTAGCCCCCATCCCTCGTTAAACCGCCGTGGCACAACCAATCTCGTCAGTCCGCGGAGTTTGGGCGTTTGGTACAGACCGACGTGGATGCGGGCCGGGTATTTGGCAACCAGCGGAGCAACCAGAGACGCAGAGCATGGGTCGGGTGCCTCTCTCGTGCCCCGCAGCCCGTCAGCGAGGATATGGACTTCCAAGTTGGAGTTCCTGCCCAGGCTTTGGTCCAGAAGCTTTACTAGCTCGTGTTGGGACGTGCCGATATACAGAGTTGCCAGAAAAATTCGCCGTTTCGATTCTGTGATCTTCCGCTTGAGCTCAGCATAGAAACTCTCGGGGCTCGTGAGCACTGTTACGCGCCCTGCGCTTACAACAAAGCGCCGCGCCAACTGGTCAAGAGACTCAAAGGGCCGTAGAGACATCATATGCTGGCCGAACTGCTTACACAGTGCAGAGAAGCAGTGTGGACAATTCAGAAGCAGCGCGTGATGCCCAGGACCAGAACCAGTAGACAGACCTTTGGTTGATTAAATTCTATGCTCTAACTGTACAATGAACTGATGCGACAAACGGTAAAACCCCCCGAGGCCTTTGAAATAAAAATAATGCGATACCGGTAGACGCGGTACCGTATTTTCCAGGCCACAGTACGGACCTAGACTCTGCGGCGATTAGGGGACCGATCGCCACCAAATTTGATACGTGTGGCGTCGGTCACCCGGCGGATTAGCCGACGCACCTTGGCCCCCTCCTTGCCGAAGAGCACGTTAAGGAAGGCTTGGCGGTTCTCGCCGAAATTGCGAGCGACCAGCTCGATGTTCTGATCCAAGAGCCCCTTCTCCTCCATCTTCTCAAACATTTTAGCGGTGGTCTGGAACGCCGCGTCGTACGTGCTCTTTTTAGTCCCGCGGAATCCGAGCTGCCCCGTGGTCACGGTCAAAAGCACTTCCTGTCTCGGGTGGACCATATCAATGAGGTACTCCTGATCTAGCACGCCCGGTTCTGGAGCCTTGCGCTGCTCGGTCACCCGCCGACTAAGGGTGAGAATCGTATTGTTTCGGGTGAAAAGACAGTGCAGCACATGTTTCGGGTTCTGGGAGTCCCGCTCCACACGCCGAGCTATATATCCACGAGTCAAACCAGGCGCCTTAAAAACCGGCATCCTGGCTAGCGCCAGCGCCATCCCAGCACGTTGCAGCCCCAGCATGCTCAGTTGGACAAGAAATTTCAGACGGTGCTTATCTCAGCCGTCAAAGTCGCTAAATTCAATCAGCACAATTCCGGAACTGACAAGCAGCAGTCCGAGACAGAGCAGCCGGTCCTCTGGTCAGAACGAAAGCTAACCTGTTGCGTTCAAATTGGGGCGTCTAGTTTTGTGGCCTGACCCGCGCTACGCAGCAAAACAGAGCCACTAACCAACCCCGTTAAAGCTTTGGTTGCCATGCATGACATATACTTGTCAATTGGGGCCTTTAGCGTGCAGCAGCGACCGACGTGCAAACTTGTTGAGCGCTGCGCGGTGGTCCTCGTGACGGTTAATCAGCAACGCAGATTACATCATCGCGGTGGTCACTGTGGCGCGTTTCCGGGACAAGTGGCATGTCTGAGAGTGCCCACCAGAGCTGCATTCGACCCGTGTACAGCGGCAAAGAATGCCCATATATTTTTTGACGCTCTAAAAAGCATCGTTTGTGCAGAAGGTCACGCTGCTACTGGTGCATTGCATTACAAAATCTCCCAAACGGCGCAGCGAAGCGATTGCCAGCAGAGCTTGCGCTGATTGGAACTGCGCGGATGGGCTCTTTTCTATCTGTGAATGACAGCATTCGGTCCTTCATCTGCCCGGACCGCATGCGCGGTACTCGCCTCACAAAAAAAAGTTTTCACGTGTTGCAAAACCCTAGACGCACCATGACGTCACTTGGCTAAGGCACGGAAAGCCTTGATGAGAGCGTGGTGGGCTAGCGGCAATTCGGAACCAGTTTCCTTTTTGCAGTGGTCGTGACCTCGTGATGCGGCATTGGGACCACGCGACCTCGATGCGGGGACCACTAGATTGCTCGCAAGGGAACGGCTCGGGTTGGTTGTATTGGCGCAATGTGTCACATCTGTCCAAACAACAAAGGGATATGCCAGGGGTCACACAGCGGTACTCAAAACAAACACGCCGCCCCTTATCGAGACCACGGCGAGGGTTTATTAAACACCCTAACCCTCGCAGAACGTTCATGCCGGTGGTTTTTGCAAGTTTGGCATTATAGTTTTTGCGAGCCCCGCACCGCCGCGGAAAGCGCTATAGTTAAATACAATTCAGCCGGAATCAACCCCGATAGCTCACTGATTTTGCTTTTGCCCGTAGCGCCCCAGCGGCGGTGCCGGGAGACGCCGACAGCGGCTCGGATTCAATGACGTAACTACTCACTAATATCAATTTTCCGCTTGTGACGTCACTTTGTGCATTTGCGTCCTTGCATGACTACTAATTGCTTTCTAGTGGCTATATATAGGGGGGCCGGAACGGCATATCGCGTGCAGATTTCACAACACATTCCCTCAATATAAAGATGACCTACGCAATCGTTAACAATAAGGACACCGTCGACATCACGACATCTGGTTGTCTTTTTGACCTGGATGGTACCCTGATGTTGTCCACCGACTGTGTTGAGGCGTTCTGGCGCGACTTCGGAAAGACCCACGAGGTTGATGCTGAAGAGCTTCTGCGAACTTCCCACGGCCGTCGTACCATTGATGTGCTCAAGATGTGGAAGCCTGAGTTTGCTACCAAGGAGATCTCTTCCAAGTTTGAGGCTACCATCCCCCAGCGCTGGAAGCACATTGCCAAGCCCGTGCCTGGTGTTCACAAGTTCCTCAGTGAGCTTCCTGCTGACCGGTGGGGAATTGTCACTTCCGGCACCAACGTGATGGCATCCAGCTGGATTGAAAACTTCCTTGAGATCAAGAAGCCTGAGGTCTTTATCCCCGCTGAGCTCATTACAGAAGGCAAGCCCCACCCTGAGGGATACCTTCTTGGCCGCAAGAAACTGGACCTAAGCCACTTCCTCGTGTTTGAGGACGCTCCTGCCGGCATCAAGGCTGGCAAAGACGCTGGCGCGTATGTTGTTGGCATGGCCACCACCTACGATGCTCAAACTGTCAAGGACGCTGGTGCCGATGTGGTTATCAAGGACTTGACGCACATCAGCTGTAAGTCTTGGGACCCCAAAACCCAAGAGCTCAAGCTCCAGATCAAGGACCCACTGATTGTCTAAGCTATTTATTGAAATCTTGAGCGCTCAAGTAGAAGTGCTATAAAAGTACTATTATAGTCATAAAAAGAGCATTTATTGAATCGTGATTTATTGTCAGTCTTATTGCAAGGTCAGTAAAGGAATCGTTGCTGTGGCTTGCTGGTGGTTGCAGCTGTCAAGGATCAGGCTCTGCGATTTTTGCAATTATACTGCTCGTAGCGAAATATAGAAAATATGACCATTATAGATCCTTACGATAGGAGAGCAGCGGCGGCAGACACGATGTGGTACAGTTTTTCTGTAGGAACTCATGTTCTAGCAGTTCGGAGGTCGATGCACGGTAGTTGACGTCCACACAGAGGCATAGGGTCAAGAAGTTTTTGAGCTCCTTGGAAAGACTCTCCGGGCGCTTGAGTTTGGGCGTTCCGTTTGTAGCAATGAGATAGAGTGCCTTGAGAGGTTCTTCGTTTAGATAAGGCGGCTCGCTCTCGATCATCTCAATTGCCATCACCCCGAGCGACCACACATCCACCTTGGCACCGTACTCCTTCTGCTTGACAACCTCAGGGGCCATCCAGTACGGAGTCCCCACCATAGTAGCCCGTTTGTTCTTGTGCTCTGTCAACTTGGCGCAGAAGCCAAAATCCGTGATCTTGACATTGCCTTTGCTGTCCAAAAGCATATTGTCACTCTTGATATCTCTGTGGATGATGGATTTGGAGTGCAGGTGTTGCAATCCCTTGCAGGTCTCGCGACATATGGTCGCGATTTGCTGTTCGGTCATGGTATTATTCTCAATGATGTCGGTCAGCGGCCCGCCCTCCATGTACTCCATCACCACCCAGAGGTCACTGTTGCCTCGCAGATAAGACTCCAGGAAGTTGACAATGTTTGGATGCTGGCTCTCACGCATGACGGTGATCTCGTTAACTATGAGCTCCTTGCGGGGCTGGCTGGCGAGATCGATCTGCTTAATGGCCACTTGGCGGTGAGTCTGCGCCATTTTCACTTTGAGCGGACGGGCAACGTACACTGAGCCACTAGCGCCCTGGCCGATCTTCTTGAGCTTTTGGTAAAGCGCCGTTGGGTTGTCGCAGCTCACCACAGATCGGAGCTTCTTCATGATCTGGGCCTCCGTCATCGTTGAGATGCGTTTCTCCCGAGCCATCTTGTTGCCGCCTTCGAGCGCGGCTGCTGTTGCAGCTGAGGCTGCCGAAGCAGCAACTCCCGGAGCTACCGTTTTGACAGGTGTCTGAACGACTGCTTTGTTCGCCGTCGGCTGCTGTGGCCTACGCGGTGATGTGACGGTAATGGCCTGCTCCTTCCGTACTGGTCGTGTAGGTGGTCCAGGAGCCCGAGCCGGCGAAGATGTCGCTTCCTGCGCATAAGGATACTGACGTGAAGGCTGGTTAGCTATGCGTGGTGTATACCGCTGTGGGATGGGTGGGTGAGCGGCGGTAGCGTTGGGATCTCTGGGCTGTGGGCTACCGGATTGCGCCTGCTCCTTTAGCCCGTCTTGCGACCGCTTGGTCCAGCCAGGGGGGGGGCCTGCTTGCACAGTGGGCGTTGCAGGTGAGGGGGGTACCTGTCCACTCTCAATACCATGAGACTTGCCGCGTACTTTGACGGCCATACCTTCCGGTGGAGTGATTCTGTCCACGGGCCGCAGGCCTTCGGCCTGGCAGTAAGGTGGAGATGTCGAAGCGGAACGGCCCCTATCCTTTTTGACGTTCAGCGGGTTGATGTGGCGCTCATGGAGAGGGGTGTTCTCGACGCTGCTGTCTCGTGGCGTTTGCACTTGTGCCTTTGCTGGTGTGCTTGTCCTGATGGACTCGCGTGGGGACGTCTCGAGAGGTGCCGCTGTGGGTGCCGCTGTGGGTGCCGCTGTGGATGCCGGAGCTGTCTTTTCGCCCTGGCTTTGACTTCGGCTTTGGCCGGGTGGCGGAGGAGCTGGACGCATTGACGTGAATGCCTCCGGTGCGGCTGAAATACTCATCTCGCTGAGCTTTGGTGCCAGAGGCGACAGGGCCCTAGGTGGAGAGGGCTCAACAAAGGCACTTGAGTCACTCCGATGGGACTGCACAGGCGTGTCGGGCTCATCGGATTCGTTCTCCATATTGGTCTGATAGAACTTGAGCACGTCCACAACCGCCTGAGGGTCATTGTTGAAGTCCTCTTTTGTAATGGCACTTGCGCTAAGGAGGCGTTCCCATTCGGCAGGCAGGCCAGTGAAGCCTCCCGAACTAGGGTCAAACCCGACATGGACATTATGCGTGAAATTGATGGGAGCAGAAACGCCGCTCGAGGGCAGTTTCGAATAAATATCGTCTATCCAAGCATAGAGCTCGGTGTCAGATTTGCAAGCCACGTAGAGCGACTTGAGACTTCCGTTGCGGATAATCTCGAAGCAGTACGGTTTGGCGTCGGTGCGGCTGATCGAAGAGACGCTTGTGAGGGGCACCTGGAGCGACGCCAGCGAACCCGATGCGTCGTTCTTGTTGAAACTGAGCACGCCGTCTTGCAGGACAAGGAACTTTTTCATCCAGAGCCACTTCATGGAGCCGTCCTCCTTGACTTGCACCCAGCTCTGGCGCAGCGGGGGCATCTTGGCCCGCCTGGGGCCCGAGTGGGTTCTGGACGGCGGAACAGGGGCGGGGCCGGGACTCATGAACGCGTCGGGGCCCAGTTCGCGCAGTGGTGTGGAAAAGGACATTTGCGGCTGCTTTCCCGGTAATTGGCGTGCACTGGCGAGTCAGCGAATCTAATTAACAAGCGGTCCGGCCTGTGGGTCGCACGCAGGACTGGGGGGCTCTATCGGTAGCGAGCCTAATTAAGGTTCGCGGGATGAACGCCGGCAAACTACTACCAGCTAATGGACTCCCGACCGCAATAGGGACGCGAGAACGCGTGCAGGTTCGCAGACCGAGCGGGAAAATCGCGTGTTTCTGAGCACTGGGAGTGGGTCCAAGTGGCTCGATGCGGATAGGGCCAAATGTTATGCACACAAGCAGTACCTATCTAGCCGCAACGAACGGAGGGTTGATCCTCTGCACACGCGCAGCGTTCGTATAATCGTCTTCTGCTTAAGAAGTGGAGTGCCAATGTTCAGGGGCTCTGCTGAGAGAGGCCCTTTAGTGGGTTAGGGAAACGTCAACGGACGCTGCCCTGGCCCCAGTTACGCGTTCGCGAATCGACGCGGGGGGGGGGGGTTAAGCGATGGGAGGGTTCGGCCTGTCGGGAGTTGGGCGGAGCACCGCCAAAAGTTACATTTCGTGGCTGCATTCAGAGACTATGTTGTTATGGGCGCTCCTTGTGTTACATCAAAGTTAAGTTCGTGCGCACAGGATCGGACAAACGGTCTTGCTAATAGGGCTGGATGCAGAGCTGCCGAACGGCTTATTTCAGTGAGTAGCGTGGCCTGGGTGCCATCGCCGGGCTGGCGGCAGGTGCGAGCAACATTAGATATTGTGAAACACGTATATGCGAGCCGCGTGCGGACCCAGGTGGCGGGCGGGGGCCAAGAACCGAGGACGGAAGAGACCGTTGTCGGGGCACTACAGGGCTATAAACTCTACTGCACAAACTAAACAGGCACGCCCGTGACTGGCTAGTGTGTTGCACAAATAGTGCGTTTCCAAAAATTCCTTGCCCGCCGAAACGGACAAGTGAGGTCGTGGTTAAGTTTTCAACCAGCAAAAACACAATCTCGGACGAATCCTCATTGATATGCGTAATGCCCGTGCATAAAGATGAAGAAATCTCACACAGTTTGGGACCTTTAGAGGTGGCGCCGGCCGGGTAACCGGCCGCAAACTGCGGGAGGACCCGCAGGATTGTTTTTGGGTTGGATAAGTAGTTAGTTAGCATGTTTGCAGCGGAAGCCGGTAGCATAATTAGTCGCGTCACTAGCTGTAATTAGTCGAGTCACTAGTGCTCGAAAAAAGTAGCCTAGATGTAATCGAGCCACTAGCACTCGAAAAAGTAATGTAGATACGAGTCACCTGTTGCTGCTCCATGCTCGCTTGACAATAAGCCAGCACTGGTGCGGTATTTTAGCGGTATTTTAGTGAGTCTATTATAAGTTAGTCGAGTCGCTAGCACTGGAAGGCAGGGCCAGCATGTCGCTTGAAGGCTCTTCTGACGCGTCTATAAGGTCAGAACTTATAGGGTCAGAGCTCCCTGTCTTTTGCTTTTTTGTTCGTCGGCCTGCGGACTGGCGTGGGCGCCGCACTACCACCGGTTTCATTGCTTCGAGGATGTCGCCGCTCTCCAGCGCAGCTGCGTTTTCTGGCGGCACCTCTACGACCACTTCCGTATACTTGGGGGTGGCGCTCCCAGGAATCAGCCTCTGCGACTGAAAGTACTCAAACTTGCGGCCGCCAACTTCCTGGTTGTCGCGGATGCGGCCTTGCACCCATTTGTGGCCACCCAGTGCGAGGTCGAGCTTTTTTTGCTCTTTTTCCGTCATGAGCATGTACACCTGCCCATCCCGCTGGCGACCAGTACGGCCCATTCGCTGAATGCTCCGGATAGGGCTTGTTGATTGGTCGTAACAGATGATCAGGTCGACTTCTCCGATATCAAGCCCCTCCTCGGCCACCGAAGTGGCCACGAGCACGTTGTAGGTGCCGTCACTGAACTCCCGTAAAATCGTCTGCTGTTCTTTTTGGGTCATGCCCTTGACTCCGTTAGTCTTCGAGGCCTGTCCCACAAACAGTTTCGGGTAGACCGTCTCAGCCAGGTGCTGCTGGAGAACCCAGATAATCTCGGCGGCCGATTCGCGAAATTCGACAAAGATGATCGCGCGTGAATCGGCTCCGTTGCGCAAGAAAAAGCTAGCGAGTATCTCCACAAGAGTCTCTAGTTTGGGATGGCCGAAAAATGTGGGTATGCGGGTCGATGCACCCTCGAAGATGAGCATCTTGCAGCGGTCCATGAGGGTTTTAAAAGGAGTGCTCATCACAAGCTTGGACACGTATTTTCCAGCACTCGCTTTGCCTTCGACTTTTCCAGCGATGGTTAGGAGCCGTTCGTAAAATGGGTAGATTCCGTGCACCTTGAGAAGGTTGAGTGCGTACAAAACCGGTAGAACTGCTTGGGCGATTGCCCGGTTTTTCCAGACCTCTGGAGACCGCGTAAGGGCCGCCTGCGACATAGAGTACTTCTTCAGACCCTCAAGTAGCTGAAAGTGGTGCAAGTCTGCAGGGCTGTTGCTGAACACAATCTTCGCCCTGCCTAGGTCTTGGATCATGTCTTTTATCGAGTCGCCAGCCAGTGATAGTAGCTCCTGTTGCTCATCGGAGAGCTTGGTCACCACCCGCTTGACGTTTTTCACATGCGTGTACTGGCGAATGTCGAACGAGTCTTCAGACCGGATCTCGGTGGCAGAAATCTTCAAATTGCTTATCACCTGCTGAACGCCCTCAAACGTACCCGAGGGAGTCGCCGTCAGAGCCAGGATACGCACCGAGGAATTCTGAGCGGTTATCTGGCTCACAAGCTTGACGAAACTGTGGTTACCAGTCGCTCGGTGAGCCTCGTCAATGACCAGGCACACCACATCTCTGGGATCAAAGAGTCCCAAGGTGAGATCGTATTCCACAGTCTGGGGAGTCGCAAAGAAAATGCGCTTGTCCTTCCACTCTTGAGCCCTTTGGGGTCGCTTGACGATCTCTTTGAGCAGTGCACAGGTGTCCTTGACGCTTACACCAGTGATTTCAAGAAAACTGCGGACCTGTTGGGTGACCAGGGGCCGCGTGGGAGCAACAAAAATTATCTTGGAGTTTATTGTCCAGCGGTACCAGTTCCACATCACCACCGCCGCAATCAATGTCTTGCCCAGGCCAGTGGGCAGCGCGCACAGTAAATTCCTGACCAGAGCTTTCTTAATGATGTTGCGCTGGTAGTCCCGAATTGGCTTGTTCACCGGGTACAAAAACGTCTCTAAACTCGGATAGTTCAGAAGGTGGTGCGTGGGGTCCTCGGGCGCGCTCTGGGAGCTGAGATCAAAGATGCCTTTGCGAGGGCCAGAGGCTTGGGAAGATCCGAGTCGCAATGACGGCGAAGACTGGGGGCTAGAGCCAAAGAACTGTGTGATTTTTGTATTTGGGTTCCGTTTGGCCGAGGGACTCGACTTGCGCGACGTGGACGCTTCTCGCGGGGGTACGGCCTCGGGGCGCCTCTCTGGAGCTGGCTCGTCCTTCTTTGTGGCTGCCACTGTGACAACCTCCTCATAGTCTGATAGGCCAGAGCTCTCGTCAGGGTCCACGGGCGCGCTTGAAGGAATTGTCGTATTCGCTGCCCGGGGCAAAACGCCTTCATCGCTGGAAGAAGAGAGGTACAACGGGCTCGCAGTCCCCGAGCCAGCGACATTGGCGCTGAAATAATGAGAGGTTCTAACTTGTTCTTCGCTTGTACCAGGGTCCCATTGCGCAGCCATCCTATTCTGCCGCCATCTCTGTCGCGTCGCTTACCGAAGCAGTCTCTTAGGAGGTCGATTTGTACGACTATCAAGGTCTCGCGTGGGCAAAGTACACCTTGGTAATTATGTTACATTTAGGCACTTAATATTTCCGAGGCCGAAAGGTACGGCTCTGGTAGTTATGTTCCGTCAGGCCATCAGCTCCGCGGCGGCAAGGTATAGCTTGGTTGTTATATTACATCCAGGCCATTTATTAGCTCCGTGGCGGCAAGGTGCAGCTCTGGTAGTTATGTTCCGTCAGGCTATTACTAGCTCTGCGGCGATTTTGGTAGCGTCTAACCTTAACTAGTAGACAGAATAAATATCATTTCTAGTCGTCCTCACGCATATTTACTCGCGAACTCACGCGGCTGGGAACGTTCGAAGGTGGCTGAGAACTGGTGCTTGCGCCGGTAAAGTCCTGGAGCACAAAGGTCGATGATGAGCCGGAAAACTGTCTAGGCGGCTCCTCGGTCGGTAACACGGACTCGTAGCTCCAGGAAGTCCCCGTCCAGGATCTCAGCTTGGCAACACACCGGGCAAGGAAATGCGACCTAGACAGCCGGCATAGTATCAGCAGCATGGCCACAATGGCCACAGCCGCAATTGGAAACGCGGTTTTTTTGCTCGGCAGTGGTATCGGCTTTACCGGCAGGCGCGACGACGTCAGTTCGCCTCCGTGGAGGAAGTAGCCATTGGATGCAGTAACGCCGACGCCGACGCCGGGGCTATCCGGGTAGCTACCAGGTACTTGGCTCGATGCGTAGAGCAGGGCACGGCCAAGAGTCCAGGTCACTTCGAGGCCGCCTATATTAGCAACACTCTGAAACGTGTCGAGGAAGTTGTGGTGGGCGGACGGTTCGTGAGGGTTCAGAGGGAACTTGAATCCTTTATGGAGGATCGAAAGAACCCACGCTGATTTGAAGCAGCTCAACATCAGATTCTGGCGGTCGATGTTGCCGTACGCGCCGTCGTTGAACCTGGATTCGATGGTCTCCCAGTTGGCCTCACAAAACTCGCTCGCTCGCGCGACAAAAGCCGCGTAATCGAACTTGCCACCCAGCTTGAACAGGTCCTCGGTCGTGTACCAGTACTCGGACACGCCGATAAACTTTTGGTGCTCGAGATCGAAAGCCGGGACATGCACGCCGTCAAACAAACACGGATCGTCAATACACGGCCGATCGTTGTTGAGAAGCGGCTCCAACTCCCGAATGCACTTGGAAAAGTCGCCCTGGCCGTAGTATATGGCGTCAAAACCCGGCCCGTTCTCGCCCAGCCTTTCAGTGTGGAGCTCTATAGCCGCCAGCGGCAGACATGGGTCCAGCACGGGGACTGGCTCGCCTGACTTGGCGCCCTCCAGCTCACTTTGCTCCAGCTTCGCAAGCAGGGCATGGCGGTGGCGATACTGCGCCTGATTCGCACCAAACCCCAGCCACGTCGACACGAATATGTGCCACGACACGTCGGCCCCGTCGAGTGTCCGCAGCGTCAGCGTGTGCAGGTCATCGGCATGGCGCACGCTCTCGGTGGCGTTGGGCTGAAACGCGATCTGCGCAGACGCGCCGCCCATGTCCATGAAGCCGTAGGTGGTCTCAAAGTCCGTCCATTGGTCGCCGTCCCGCGTGTGGACAAGGTAGTTCAGTCCCAGCCAGCCAAACAGGCCCTCAGTCTGGCCATCGATTAGCGCAACATGCGTGGTGCATTCGGGTATGTAGAAGCTCGTGTGTTTCTGGAGCTGCGTGCACACCTCCTCAAGCACTCTTTGCTGTGCGGCCTCGGGCAGCAGGCGCAGGCCGGCCGTAGCTAGGAAATAGAACGGCGTCTCGTGACGCGCCTCCGCCGGTACCACCTCTTCGGCCTTGGCAACAAGTGGCTCCAAATATGTCCAAATCTGGCTCTCGCGACCCGCGTAGCTCGAGATGCCTGGGTTAATTTTGGCTACCCAGTCCCGCGTACTGTACACCTGCGGCAGCACGGCGCTATCGCCACGCGTCGCGTCCCACGCGTATACGTGGATCCGGCTGCCCGAGGACCCAGCGTCCACGACCGCCGCGTACCTCATCCTACGGTGCCCACTGCTCTCGGCGGCTGGGCTGCCGGCTGCCGACGTCCTCAGTTTTTCTTTACGTCACTGGCTGTGGTCACGTGGTGTTGCCAAAGTCAAGAAGGGCCAACAGACAACGCACCAACTGAGGCAGACTGGCATTGGCTCAGCTCAGCGATGGCAGCGGACTTGAACGCGAGCAGGACAAAGGACCCGCAGCTGGTAGAAGCGGGCCTGATCCGCCAGAGCCTGTTCTCGGCTACGGACGGCGAGGGCAACCTCCTGGAGGGCTACCTGACGCACGTCAGAATCGACGAGGTGACGGCGCGCGACGAGCTGGGTAGCGGGGGCGGCAACATGGCGAAGCCGCGAGTGCTCATTGTGGGGGCTACTCTCGATAACAGGCTGCGCTTGCACAAGGGCCGCCAGAACAGCGACAACTCGTTCCAGATTGGCCGCACCTGGCCGCTGGTCGAGCTGTCGTCACTCGAGAGCGTGGGACCGACGGGGCTTGTGGCAAATATCGGGAAACCCTACTTTTGGCGCTTCCGTGAACGTGGCGAGCGCGACCTGTTTGCCAAGCAACTGGGCTCACTGTACCGCAAGAGCGCGCAGGCCCCGCTGCCTATCATTACAGCACGCGCAGGCAATCTGGGCCTGCAAGACCAGAAGGCGCATGCGCCGGTGCAAGGGCAGGTGAATTCTCGGGCCCCAGCACCGGTCCAGGCCCAGGCGCATGCGCCGGTGCAAGGACAGGTGAATTCTCAGGCCCCAGCACCGGTCCAGGGCCAGGCGCGGGCCCCGGCCCAGATCCAGGCCCAGACCCACGTACCGCAAGGAATACGCCAGGTTGCACGAAATGCTGGGCCGCAGAATGAGCGTCAGTTCAGACGGCCATCATATGAGAGTGCTCATAGTGGCCCCTCGTCGGCCTCGTCGGTTGCCAGCCAGAGCTCGAATTTGACTGGCCAGTCTCCGCGCAGTGCTACGACGCCGACTGCTCAGAGCTCTGCGATGGAGGCAGCTCAACGGGCAGCCCAGCCCAAGAGGGCCTCGAGAGAGGCTCTGCAGGGACCCGCAATACCAGGCCAATCGCGAGAGCCCAGGAGGGTGTCACGAGAAGCATTGCAAGGACCGCCGCTCCAGGGCCAATCACGAGAGCCCAGGAGGGTGTCACGAGAAGCATTGCAAGGACCTCCTACACCGGGCCACTCGCGAGAGTCTAGCAGGACGTCACGAGAAGGATTGCAAGGACCTCCTACACCAGGCCACTCGCGAGGGTCTAGTCGGGCGTCAGACCAAGCCGGAGCACCCAAAAGGGCATCGATAGAGGCCCTACAGGGACCCCAGATCCGTAGCGCCCGCTCGCGAGAGCAGCTCAGGGCACAAGGTCAAGCGCAGGCTGAGGCTCAAGCACAGGCACAGGCACAAGCACAGGCACAGGCACAAGCACAGGCACAAGCACAGGCACAAGCACAGGCACAAGCACAGGCCCAAGTGCAGGCACAGGCACAGGCTCAAGTGCAGGCACAGGCACAGGCGCTGGCACAAGCCCAGCTCCAAGCTCAGGCACCGGCGCAGGAGATACAGGCCCAACAAGCAAAGAGGCAGGAGCCCCGAAATGCGCTACGTAATGGCGCACCAACAGTCATGCGAGGTGTCCCTGCCGCAGAGTTCGGAGTGGCCCAAAACCAAGCGCATAGGATACCTGAGACTGGACTGTCCGGTGGTCCACACAAGGCGGCTCCGTACCCCATGAGTCCAGCACCTGGTCAGTCTCCGGATTTATCAACTGGCCCATCGGGCCCAGACCCACGTGGTGCCCCAACTATACCTCCCACCTCCATGAGGCGGCAGCAGACCACCATGCGGCCTGTGCAGGGCGCTGCCCCGGACTCGCCAGCATATAGTGCAGTGTCGCGTGCCGCGACAGCCGCCGCGAGCTACCGTCCGCGCGCGGGTATACAGCACCAGACTGGGGAGCCTCCTAATAAAGAGCGAGATGTCGAAGGTATGCCAAGTATGCACCACCAAAATTCTCACTATTCAAACTACCCCGGTCCGGTCTCCGGTGACCCTCCGCAACTGGAGCCGCAGCGTCACAGTACTCCCGCGCAGCGTGGACCCGAGCCGCCTTTAAGTGATCGGCCCAACGTAGCCGACGCACATGTTAACGCTCAACATCCTAGCCAAGAGCATGCTGGTACGGGTGGCGTGCCCCGCTCCAGTGTTGGTGGGTATATGCCTACCACACCTACCTTAGTCGCACCGAAGGGCTTTACTCCAGATCCGAGGCAGTCTTTCCCAAGTGTTCCTGACTTTCAGACCCTCCCCTTGGATCCACCAAGCTCTCACATTAGCCCTCCCAGGAGAGATAGTCCTGTGGTAAGTACTGAAAAGGTCTTGTCTCAAGCGCACCGGATGTCTGCTAGCGAGCACCATATGCCAGATGATGTGCCGCGCACGGGTGACACGCCGCACAGAGGAAGTGAAGCCTCGGGGCAATATCCGGCAACTCCAAGAAGACTTTCTCACCGGCTTGCAGAGCTTGGGTCGCCTCAAACACCACGCAGATCCTCGCAGGTTTACACGCGTAGCCCGGGCTATCAAAGTTACGGGAAACATTCTCGAAACCAGTCTGCAGCGTCGATTTCGTCAAGAAATGCATATTCCATAGATATGGGTCTCGCATTCTCAAATCTTGATAGCGTCCTGGGCCAGCTAGAATGGAAGGGAGACAAAGACGTGCAGACGTTAGAGCGCTACTTGAATGACAGACTCGCGTCCGTGACTGACGAGAAAGTGGAAAAAGTTGTAGATCTTGACAGCAGACTTGATGTGCTGGATGATCTCATTGGCGGCTGTTTGAACGAATGCAACCTGCTCGACAATGCACTTTCCGATGTGGGCCTTCAGTTAGCGTCCATTGGAGACGAGGTGAGGCAAATCGAAGGACAAGGACAAGGTATTCAGGTCGTGGCTATGAACCAAAAAACGCTATGTGCTCAGCTAGAGCAGCTTTTGAGTACCGTCCGCTTATCGCCAAACGTGGCCGAGTATGTTATCTCGGCAAAGTTCGCCCTGGAAAACCTACCTACTCTAGAAAGGGCTCTGACAGAGTTGTTCAAAGCCTTTGAGGCCTCGGGGTCGTCCAAAAGTGGTGATAACAGTCTGCGGGCTGCTCACGACCAGAGAGACACTATCGAGGGTACGACGCAAAAGTTTGACAGTAGGTTCCTGACGTTTTTCAATGCCGAAATGAACAGCATCACTCTCAGTGGAGACCCAGAGGAGAAAGTTGATAGACAAGTTCTCACCGCAATATACCCGTATGCCGGTATCTTGTTGTTTGTCAAGGACACGAACTTTTCAGCGTTCGGGTCAGCGCTTTCGGCGTATAAGGAGAGGTTCGCCAGTTACTATGGCAAGAACCTCAGCGGGTTTCTGGACTCGTGGAAACGGCAGGTTGACTCTACGATAGGGAAAAGGCCTGGCTTTCTACTTCAGGGTCCCCGGCGGGACACTCGGGATACATTAAGTTCTAGCACATCCCGAGCAGCCAGGAGCGCCAAAGCTCTAAAAGGAACTGTACAGGGGCATCATCACGCCCATCATGGTGCCGAGCGTATCGATGATGTTATACTTTCTACCGCAGGTTATCGGACTTTGGATGATGCATTTTCAAAACTGGTACGGGTATTATCTGCGCAAATATCGGCCCAACAATGCATTGTGATACAACTGTTCCATTTCTCCAACTTTGGTGGAAAACGATTCGATAGATACGTCCAAAACCTACCCTTCGAGACTAGGATGCGATCTATTCCACAGATAACTGAGGGGTCGTTGGCGAACAGCGCCGACATGTCGCGGCAACACGCACAGGATACTTTTAACACATTGCAGAGTATTTTTCGAGGCCTCAATCAGAACCTATCTGAGGTGGCTGAAAATCTTAAGAAAACTTGTGCGTTGGAGTCAGTCATGCTTCTTGGATTGCTGGATACGGAGATGGAGAGTCTAGATTCGACAGACCAGGAGTTTTTGAGAAGAACCCTGGACCAGTTTAGGGAAACCCTTGTTGCTAGCTGGACCTCGTTCGTTGATGAACAGGCTAGAAGTGTGCTAAATGCCCATGTTACGCCGAAAAGTCGCGTGGGCATTTTGCCTTTTGTTTCGAGATTCACTGCGTATGTGGTTGGCACAGAGAAAGCACTCTCAGCAACTGGAAAGGATATGGACAACACTAAAACCAGAAAACTAATCGATCATAGTCATGATCAGCTGTTCAGGGCTGTGATGCAGGTGTTTGACCGTTATGCCCAGGACCCGGCCCACGCTGCGCAGTCTACCAGCGCGGGGTCACAGAGTGAAGATAAGGATATGCTCAATTACCAGGTTACAGCCATTGAGAACCTCGATCTTGTGATAACGCGTCTTGATAGGGTCGGGAGCTTTTCAGTACAGAACATTCTTTTGGATGCCCGGTCGCGGTACAAAAAAGTGGTCCAACAGTATATCAGCGGTGTGATCCGCCGCCCACTGGCCCGAATCATCGAGTTTATTGCCCAATCTGAGGCGGCGAGCAAAGATGTGAAAAAGAAGCACCGCGTGTCCGCGTTGAAGAAAGCAGTTGCTGGATTGGATAGCAAAGAGCTGCGAAAAAGTGTTGATACACTGCGCAAACGAGTCGAAAAGCACTTTGGTGAGGACGACCGTGACAAAAACCTGGTCGACAAAATCTGGCAAGCTATCAAAGCTGAGTACGTCGCTGTATATAGCCAGCTGGCGGCTATTGCCAAGCAGTACGATGCAGAAAGCGTGCTCGACGTGTCGAAACAGGATGTTATTAGCGCCTTTAAATAGTTATTTATTACTTTGGTTTATACACGGCCACTTGATGGTTTTGGCAGGTCGCTGCATGTGACTGAAATTTTATTAGCTAACTATTATAACCCAAAGAATAGTTTTCAACGAGCGCCATGGGCGCGGCTCAAAGTAATGAGAGGGTCGGAAGAGACACATTGTATGAGATTTTGGGTTTGAATGAGAATGCCACCGAGACGGAACTCAAGTTGGCCTATAAAAGACGAGCATTGGCGTTACATCCAGATAGGAACTATGATAATGAACAGGAGGCAACTATGCAGTTTGCCAAGGTGCAAGCAGCGTACGACATACTCAGCGATCCGCAGGAGCGTGCATGGTATGACTCTCACCACGATGGTACCGGGTACACAGAATATAATGCCAAGGTGACCCGGACTGGTGAACTCAAAGAGTACTTGAGCCCTGGGATTGTGAAACAGTACCAGCCCAGCACTGGCAAATTCTTTCAAAGCGTCAAGGACCTGTTTGAGCGACTGAAAAACGAAGAATTGGAGGCGGCGTTTGATCAAGGTGTGTACGCAGCAGATGTTCCAGTGGCCAATGCGCCTGGGTTTGGCAACGAGCACACGGAATGGCCTGCCGTCAAACAGTTCTATGATGTTTGGGCTGGGTTTGCGACCATAAAGTCGTTCTCATGGGAAGACGTATTCCCGTTGCATCACGCAGACGACCGACGCTCCAGGCGTGCCATGGACAGTCGAAACAAAAAGATCAGAGAGCCGGCAAAGCGCGAATTCAACGATGCGGTACGCCAGCTGGTCCAGCATATCCGTAGATACGACCCTAGGGTTGCGAAGCAGCAAGAGTTCCAGAGGAAAAAAAATGATGCACGCCTAAAGGAGCGTCCTAGGACGAAGGAGAACCTGGTATACGAGGCGCAAGAGTGGTCCGAGGTTCAGCCCTTGAATGAATCGGAACATGACGATAATTTTGAAGGTGAAGGTGATGACTTCGAGTGTATCGCTTGCGACAAACAGTTTAAATCTAAGCAGCAACTGTCGAAACACGAGCTCACCAGCAAACACGCAATGGCACTGCAAAAGCTCCAATTGATAATGGAACGAGAGGAGGCAGAATTTGGGCTTACAGAAAGCTCTCCCCACGCTGGCCTCTATGATGGGACAGGTGTGACGACGCCCCAGGTTGATCACGACAGCGACGACGATGTGCAAAAGACTAGCTCTTCTATAAAATACCTATCAGTCGAGGATATCATGAGCCAGATGGATGGACACAAGGGTAGAGGCAAGCATGAGCGGAGCGCGCCCGATTCGAGTGTCAAGCCGGTCGGTAAGGCCAAGCAGAAGCGCATGCAAAAACAAAAGGCTGTTAGTGGGTTTGCGCTTAAATGTGGGACATGTCAGACGACGTTTGTATCTCAAAACCAGCTGTTTGAGCACATGCAGATGAGCAGACATGCCCCTTTGCCAACCATACCTAGGTAAGGTTGAATATTTATTTGAGAGCTCGCCACTGCAACTGCAGCTGCCAAATTCTCATTGCTATTGCCATTTTCATATTCATATACATATTTGCTCCCTAGATTGGATATTTACTTTACGCTCGCGAAACTTTCCCCCACGTGACAAGCGATCGGCTTGGCATGCCGCGGCCTGTTCGTGCAAGTTTGAATGGGCTGTTTCGACGCTCTACAGAGCTTCAATGCGCGTTGGCAGTACGAGACGCCAAGCCGAGTCCCCAGGAGTACATAGACATGCTCAGCTACGTAAAACGGCGTCTTAAGCACCCGCTGGGGCCTGACACAATGCGCGTGCTCCAGCGCCCAGCTCATACTGTATCTTGTGTTGTGCACCGACATCTGTGTCTTGAACTGCTCAAAAGCCTCGGTCCACTGGATACTTCGCAGCTGGTCCACACGTACCTGGAGAGTAACGATCTTGAGAAGGCGGTCAAAAGCTCTGATTTGCAGGGCACGGTGAACCCCGAGCTGGCACAAATATTGCTCGATGCGGGCGGCACCCAAGAGCTTCTCGCGCTCATTGCGGGTGGCTGGACCCCTAGTGAAGAAATCTGGCAGCAGCTGTTCCAGTATCTTTTGCGGGACCGGAAGTATAACACAGCGGCTAAACTGTGGTTGCATCGACCCAAACTCCCCGTAGGGACACTGGGTATACCGTCTAGCACAGTCAAAGATATGGTCGCGCTTTTGGGAAAGAGCAGTGTTCCCGCCAGCATCATGCAGGAACTCCTGGACAACCTGCGCGACGACGTCTCGCCAGTCACTATTGGGGCTCTTATTGACAGGTACTCTTGCTCGGATTTGGAGGAGGCGCTAGATGCATTGCGCAAAGCTGGCTCTCGAATTAGGTACAGAGACGTCCCCGAGACCAGCAAAAGGCTGGGCGTGGCGCCCACAGAGGCATTAAAGAAGCTGCCAAATAGCCCGTTCACCCTACAAGGAAACGTTATACTTCAGGGAATCTACGAAAACTACTCCTCGCTGGCGCTTTTTCACGCTTACCGGCTTATGGTGAGTACGACGCCATTCTGCCCTGACATTGACACGGCACAGATTCTCGCCAACGGCGCATATCGGCTGGGAAACTCCAAGGTGCTAGCCCACGAGATCTGGAAAGAGCTTGTCGTTGACAGAGGTATCACGCCGTCGCGAAAGCTGTGCGAGACCATGCTCATGTGCCAGAAGGTGGGGCTCGGGTTCCGCACCAGTTTCTACTTCCTCGGGGAGATGCGGCGGCGCGGCATCTATTTGAGAAAACACATCCAGCGCATGCTGTATAACACATTTACAAAAACCGACGACCGCGCTATGATTGACATGTTTAATGACTTGAAGCAGCTGGACAGTTACGCTGTCTTCGACTACAACCTGGCACGGGAAGAGACCGGCAAACACTGGCCGCAGGCGGAACGGAACACGCAGGTCTATCTCGGAGGGAAAGGCGATCTCACTCTGGAGAGGCTCGACCAGATGCTAGAATTCGACCAAAATAACCAAATAGTGTTTTGATCTACCCGCGGAGCGCCCGTAGCCGCTCGTTGAGCGTGTCCTCGACCTGGTCCTCGATCTCGCGGTTAGGCGAGGCTGTAGGCGCACTGAGGTCGTGGCGCAGCTCCAGGCCTGCCTCGTCGGCTACCTGCTGCATCAGGATATCCACCTCGTCTTGCGGAGTGTCCAGAGCAGCTGTGGCGTTGGTGGCGTTGTCATAGTACGATGCAGACGCATCCAGCTCCTCGAACTGCTGTTCGAACTTGTCCATAACCATGGAGATCCGCTCGGCGTTCATGCTCTCCAGGGCCTTGTCCATGCCCTTGACGACAACACCCATGTTTCCCGTTACCTGGCGCATAGTTACGGCGGTCTGGACCCGCGAGGCAACAGCGTCGATGCGTGATGACAGCCGCAGCAGATTCAGCCGCTCCGACTGCTTCCTCGTCGCACTCTGTGCGTGGATCCTGGCGATGTCGTCGTGGCCGTCCTGTATGGCTTTCTTGACTTTCTTTTTCTCGGTCTCGATCTCCTTGCCGGCCCTCGCGCTCTGGCGCTTGAGCTGCTTGGCGGTGAACTTCAGCCGGAACAGGGAGTCCTCGAGACCCGCTGCCATGGCACACAATTAGCGACTTCGAAGTACCACTCGGTAAAATTAGCGGGGTCCAGCGCCCGTTCAGCTGTGCTCGGGCTGTACAGATGTCGTCAAGGACCAGGTGTTTGGAGTGCGCTCTTTGGCTGACCAACCCGGGTCCCAAGGTGCTCTCTACAAGTAAACAACGTCGCGCAGCCCGCGCGATTTCAACGCGAAGTGCATCTGACAAAAGACATTGCGGGTGTGCTAGATGATCAGTGCACAGGATCTGGACGCACGGGTCCGGGGCCCGCCTGCGGAGGCGGCAGACGCTGTGGCCGAATTCAAAACAGCAGTCAAGCGCGAGAGCGTGGCCATTTCCGAGGTCGACAACTACTTCGAAGCGCTAGCAGTGCCGTTTGACGCGCGCAATGACACGGCGCTGACGTCGCTGGCTGTGTCTGCCATGGCACACCTGTGCCGGCGGGTCCTGACCCAGGATCCGGCTGCCCTGGAGAAACCTGCCCCCACAATCCTTCCTATTTTCATCGACTACCTTGGGTCTGACGGCCCGCTGGCAGCCACGGCGTCACGGACGGTTGAGGATCTGTGGCTGGCGTGTCCGGAAACGACGGAGCAGGCTCTGCGCGAGCACGCATTTACCCACTCCAGGAAAGATGTCCGGCTGGCTGCCGTGCAATTGCTCGCCAGCCACATTGAGCTCGCAGCAGGGCGCTTTTCGTTCAGGAAGTTCACTCCTGGAGTCACTCTTCTGCTAAACGACAGGGAAACAGATGTGCGCACAGCCGCATTCTCACTGCTCGTGAGTTTCTTCTCTTCGTCCTCCGATAAGGCCCGGCTGGATTTGCAGCGGGAACTTCGAAGACAACGTGTGAACTCTGCGCTTGCTGAGAAGGTGTTGGAGAAAGTCCAGGGTACACAGTGCGTGGGGTCAGACCCTGTGCGTCCGCCCAGCCGACTGGCTCAGCCCACAGCCAGGTCGTCACAGACCCGCACGGCTGGGTCTTCCACAAAGACCAAAAGATCGGGCGCTGTCAGCTCGTTTGTGCCCCCAGCAGGAGGAGGCCCCTCGTCGGTACCCAACAGCGACCTCCTTGCACTGATAGCTCGCGACAAGCTGTACGCTGTTCCGGAGTTGGACCCAGAGGATGTTTACTCGATTGAGAAATTCCGGGACCTCGTCGAAGAAATGGCCATCTGCTTTTCTGGTAAGGAGACCGAACACAACTGGTCCCAGCGCGAGATAGCGATCCAAAGACTGCGACGGATTCTGCGAGGCAACATTGGCGGCTACCCAGGCGACTTTATCTGGGCCATGCGCAAGCTCGGCGAGTCCATTGGTAAGACCTTATTGTCGTTGAGAACCACGCTGGCCACGGGTGCGTTACAGCTGGTCAGTGAGACTGCACAGCTTCTTCGTTCATACATGGACCCGGTGATCGAGCCGTACTTGTCATATGGGTGCAAGATTTGTAGCGGGTCCAAAAAAATCACCGCTAACCTGGCAATGTTCACCGTGTGCTCTATGATTATGAACACTTCCTTTTCTCTCAAATACCTCAATCGCATACGAAATATGCTGGACGACAAGAGCCCGCAGCCACGTAGGATCGCGCTTTTGTGGCTACGAATCATCTTGATAAAACACGGCACAGCAGTGAAGCCCGTGCTGGATTCACACTCCTACGCCAACGTTCTCCAGGAGTGTGTAACGCTCGGTCTCACTGACGCCAATCCAGAGTCTAGGGAGGCAGCTCGACCTCTCTACTGGGCATTCAGTACACTTTGGCCTTCCGAAGGCGATAAGGTGTTAGAAAAACTAGACCAGACGGCACGAAAGATTTTACAATCTTCACGGCAGTTTTATGTGGGAAAATCAGGCATGGCCTTAGCAAGCGATGCCGCGGTCAACCTCAATGCTATGGCATCAGCAGCAGCAGAGGGCGTCCGGTCGTCTGGAGCAGGTACAGGAACCGCTACCGGAGCTGAGAGCAGTGAAATCGACCCCAGAGGTAGCGTTCCCGACAACCTAAACCTTGCCAAAGTCAAAAGGCAAGTGTTGTCGCAACTTGAGATGACTGCTGGTGAGCTTGTCAACTCTTTGCCAGTGGAGAGATCTCAATCGCAAAACCAGGATGCCGCAGGCGATGAGTCTGGTTACACAGAAGCAGTTGAAGCCTCCACTGTAGAGTTCAAAGTCGACACTTCTGCAACACCAAAAGTATTCAAAGATCCCAAACAGGACTCAAGTCGGTCCAGTACACGTAAACTGGACCAGCAGGCCGGCGAAGTAGTCCAAGCTGCGGCGCTTTTGGTCGAGGAGGCTGTGAGACAAGGTAGTGAAGAAAGTGAGACTAAAGAAGACGACCGCACGTCTCGGAAGGAAAAGGAAAAGGAAAAGGAAAAGGAAAAAGAAAACGAAAAGGACAAGGGCGGTAAAACTGACCGAAAATCAGAAGAAGCTGAGCAGTCCGCCCATGATGATGAAAAGAAAGAAGAAAAGGCTACAAGTTCGGAGGACTTTTTACACACAGGAGACGTGTTCAAGATCCCTGCTAAAGATTCGAGTCCAGATGACGACAATACGTCTCGAGAAGAAGTAGCGATCGCCTCGGAAGCGGGAAAAGATGGTGCGATTGGAGACGCTGTGCTCGAAGTTCAAGATAAAATGAACGTTGACGAGGATGCTGAAAAGGCCAAGTTATCGTCAGTTGCAGAGCTTCTCAGCTCCGAGGACCTGGGATCCATGCGTGACGGGTTCAAGATCTTGTCGTTCTTGCTCAAGGGCCATACTCCGCCGGCCGAGCTCGTTGTAGGACTAGAGGCTGTGGCGTTGCCAGAGCCCGATATTGTTGGCAAAGCTCTCAACTATCTCTTTGATAAGGCGACCGAGGACGTGCCTGAGATACACGAATTGCTTGTCAAGTACACAGGACCAGACCTCATTGAAGTTAGCCTCAACTATGTTGGCCACGCGGTTGTTCTTTGGGTTGCTGTTAATATGCTTCCAATGGAAACGCTTTTCTTGGTATTCGAGCTCATCAAGCCGCTAATTGATATGGCCCTCTTAGTTGATGCCTTGTTCGAAATTGTGAATGCAGAGAACGCAGGTGACGGCGCTTTACAATCGGTGGGCCAGCTTCTGCTTCGTATTGACAAAATCCCGATGGATGCCGCACTAAGAGCCAAGGCTAAAATGGCGCTTATGATTTTGTATAGGTTTGGTGACCTTGCTTCTGACTTGGCTGATTTTTTTGGTGACTGGGTTGGTCTTGGTAGCGATACAGACGATGATTCGGATACCGACACTGACACCTCTGACGAAGAGAAACGGGCTGCAAAGCGCCAGACAAAGTACGAGTCTAAGGTCGGAGCAACTGCGGAGTCTAGTGTTGTTGGCGCGTTTACAAGCCTGGCCCTCCATGGCCAGAAACAGGCTTCAAAAGAGAACGGTAAAGATGGTGCCCAGGGACCTGAACCCAAGGCACATGCCGAGAGGAAATCGTACTCTTCTTCTGCGGTCGCTTCAATGCATCCTGTGTCTGTTTCATATCGCCCTACATCCGAAGAAAACCGGACATCGGCGAGGCCAAAGCTCCCCACACCCCAGCACAGGCACCGTGTTAAAAGTCCCATCGAGCCACCAAGTTACCAAGATTTGCTTTCTAGTGATCCACCAGAGGCTTGGCCAAAAGAGTGTTCTGCGCAGTTGGCACTATTTGAGGAGCTTGTATCTGGTCTGGAGGATGAAACTATCAGCAAGGTGAAGCTTGAGCAGCTGATCGTTATAATTCACGCATCCAAGTGCCTGGGACAGAATGATAACAAGTCTGGCAGTAACTCAGACCCTTTCCTTGCCAGCAAGGAAGCCCGCATCTGTGTAAATACCTGGAACCAGAACCCTGCTTTAGAGAGACGGGTCGAAAAGGCGATTTTGAAGTTTCTATCGTCATGTGACGAAACTGACACGCGTCTCGTGTCGCAGGGCCTCTTCCTAGTCACGACTCTTTTGGAAAAAGGAGCGTATGGCAGTGCTTTTGAGCATGTCAGTGTACTGGAATGCTTGGTGTCGCTGAGTGGAAAGAAGTGTGACACCATGGTCTCTATGGCCCACCTGCCTCGCACACGAGACACCCTTCTGGAACTGAACGTTCTCGAAGCGGACATTGTATTGAGAGCCCTAGTGTCGATGTACGATGAAAACTGCAGTGTTGCGTCGCAGATATTTGTGCTCAAAACACTGCGCAAGCTCTTGGACGGGCGTTTGCAACCTCCTCCTGGAATCGATACTGTAGTCCGCGAAGCACTGACCCACAAAGATGTCAATGTGCGGAAGGAAACGTATCCGCTTTTGTTGGTGATACACAGGCAAAGTAACGCCGCATCGCATGCTATCAAGACTCAGCTGACGCAGGGCCAGCGGAGGCTTTTCGACTACTACTGTGAGCAGGACGGCAGGAGCCTGCAGCCTGGTGCTAAGCAGTACTCGGCACAGTGACGTTTGTACATAGCATCTGTTGTTACTATTTATTCTAGTTCTAGCACACCTCAACGCGCTTCTTAACGGACGCCGCGGCGCGACTGGCAAACTCCATGCATGCCAGGGAAACGTGCGTGATTCGGCTACGGTCCTCGACGGCTCAAGGTTGACCAGCAACCTCATTGAAAGCAGACTGTGCTCTAGCTTTACGTGCCGCTTCATTCCACCGCGCCACAACAGCGTCATGGGATCGGTCATTTGACTGGAAAGTAAGCTTTTTGCCAAGGGCCCACGTCAACACACCACAGACAGCAAGGCCGCCAAGAACGACCACCGTGTTAGGACGCCAGTTCTTGGGCGTGAAAAACCAGCCACCAGACGGTGACCACGCCTCGCCTTTGATAGCACCACCACCCATTTGACAAGATGCTTACTTGTGCTGACTACGTCGGCTTTCAATGCGACGTCTTGGTTTTGGCTACAAGATAGATAATAGATAGATGTGCATATATGATATCAATGTAGTTAGCTTGGGATTCTCGACAATGTCGCGCTCAAGCCAGTGCAAATGCGACAACGCCAGAAACATAATACCTACTTTACAATCGTTTGTGTTTTCGCGAATCCTTCCTGCTCATGCGAACGCGATCCCGGGTGCCCTTTCCGCCTTCCCAGAACGCCGAGTGACGCACCGAAAAACTGTGGCCACATGAACGGCAATTGTCGAGGAAGTTCTGCTCACGGGAACACTCGCCACAGATCATTCGGGTTGCCGGCTCACACGGGTGGTCAACCTCGTCGTCGTGACATCTGTCGCAGGGAAATATCCGTTTGCAGCATCCGAATCGAAACCACCGCTGGGATTTGCGGTAGTGCTTGCAAGTACCCTTACCAGGTAACGGCTGGCCACCTGTGAGTCTGATTTTCTGGTCTGGTTGAGTCCGGGCAGCCACTGTGGTTGGCCCAAGCGTGTCAGTGGATATTATATCGAATCGGTACACATCGAGAGTGAATGCAAGCTTGGTATGGCAGTGTTGACAGTATTGAGTCGCAGGTTTCCCAAACTGTACAGCTTTGAACAGGGGGCTAGGCTCGTTGCAGACGGCACACGTTGCCAGGAATACTGGAGGCAGAAGATCGACAAGATGGCCCCCGCTGACTCCAAAATATCCAGCCGTTGTAGCGAAAGAATGGAGGAGTTCGCGGTCAAAGCTAACCATCAAGTTAAGCGCACACTTTTCGCATGGTTGTGATCTGGGCTTTGATTCGCGACCGTATGGTGCAGGAATTATATTGGAAAAAAGGTTGGGATGTTTGCAGCGACCACACCTCATCACCGCTGAGAGTGAGCAGATCTCGAGGATGGCTATATTAGAAAGACTGAGGTCGGGGAAAACTAGCTCGGTGCCTTTCTGTTTCGGGCCAGAGCTAGATGCACCATCTGTCTTGACAGTAGGAGACGATTCTGTACTTGAATCGGACTCCGTTTCAGACTCTGATCCCGATTCCGATTCCGATTCCGATTCCGACTCCGACTCCGATTCCGTATCCTCGTGTTCGCCTACCGGCTTGCAATTTTCTCTCTGCTGCTCCGAGACTTTACGCGGCTGAGAAGCAGATGCTGGACTTGTCCGCGTCGGTCTTTTTGTAGAAGGAACAATCTTGACCATGGTCTGCGGCTCCGAAGTGAGATACGTCTCCAGATTTTTGTCTAGCTGAAAGATGCGCTCACCCAGCGTGCCCTGCAAGGTAGCAAACCCCATTTCGGCATTCAGTGCGTAGCCTCGAGGAATCTCAGGGTTAAGGATGTGGACAGACGCGGTACCCTGACTTGGGTAGTGCCTAGGAACCTGCAGCTCAAAAACAAGCGTTTCTACCGGCAGCACAAAGTCCGGGTCACTGGGACTAAACGAGACTTTGAATGTCTCTGGTGTGATCTTGTCCAGACCATACTGCTTTTCCACTGCGTCCAGCTCTGATCTGCGCTGCGATGGGGGTCTGTGGGTGTATCTGCGATGACGGCGGTTTTCTTTCTCGGCAAGATTCTGAACTGGTTTCTCCGAACGATTCTGAACTGGTTTTCCGTTCCGCTTATCGCTCGAATTCTCGCCCAGCTTCTGGCCTGGCTTTCCTGAACCTTGGATGTCGGTGGCGCTCCCGTTGGCTGCATCCTTGAACGCCGCAGGTCTGGCAGGCCCCTGGCGTTTTTGGCGGGCCCCTCTGGGTGTGTTTCCTGGCTGGCCTGCCACTTCAGTCCCAAGCTCAAGTTTTTTGAGGTCAGAGCTGGCTGTTGCTACCTCACTTGACATGCTATGCGGCTGGAGGCGTTAGGCCCATTCTTATAGCCACAGATTAGCTGATCGGCAAGATACAGATTTTTGGCGGGTCAGGTTGCGGGCAGAGAGGTAGCTACAGCGATGAGGTGATAGCCACAGCGAAGCCAGTAGCTATAGTGGTGATAAAAAATTAAGTGGTTGTTGTCTGTTCTAAGGGTCAGGACTAGCAGTCAATCCAACAGGCAAGTTGGGATGCATGATGACGGCAGCAGCTGACTGCAGCCAGTGTCGCGCGCTAGCACCACCTATTCAAAGGCAACGTCGAGACATCGAAGGTAGTACCCCAAGGTCGTTGATTCTTTGCGGGCTGGTCAAGGCCGCTGATGTTTACTTGCAAAGCATAGACTTTAACGCTGCAGCCTCTTGAGCTGCAACAATTTCCCCTCCCTCACGCATAGCCAAGGCCATATCTATCGTCTAAATATGCAGTACCGTACTGGCCGTTGAGCCTAGCTCGACCATCACCCTTTGACCATCACCTCGAGCCGCTCTGAGTCAGCAGTGAAATTTCAATTTTCAACTCAAGCACAACGCGCTGATTCATCGAATTTTTCACGATGCTCGGCACCGCTTGGGCACGGTCGATGCAGGCCGCCCATGTAGCTCCCAAAGGGTGTTTGCGCATTGTGGGACGGCAGTACGCCACTGCTGCAGACTACGTAGCCAAGCATACTCGAGCCAAGGGCGCACCGATCAGCGAAAGGGACGCAGCGCGGTCTCCCGGGCTCCAGACCCTGGCCGCTCGTCTCGCACTCCAGGATATCCCCAGCGCCACACTTGCTCGCACTCTGGTTAGTGACACGAGCTCTCTGAAATATGTAAATAACGCGGGCCTGGCGAAATTCGGCCGGACGCTGCTATCGTTCTTCGTGTACGAGCACTTTATGGCAAAGTACCCGCGGTTGCCTCCGCCGATCCTCAAGCACCTGGTCAAGGTGTACAGTGGAAACCACACACTGAGCGAACTTGCCCGCAACTGGGGCGTGCAGACGGACACCCGCACCCCGCTGGCCCGTTATCTCGCAGACGTCTCTGACGAGCAGGCTCTGGGGAGACTTGCCTACAGCGAGCAGAACGAGGTCGTCGAAAAGGGAGTTACCGAGATAATTTCAAAGGGGACCACGACGCAGAGCGATGCAATGGGCGTGTTTGTGCGAGCCCTGGTCGGCGCCATTTATGCCCACCGCGGGCTAGAAGGTACACGGAAGTTTGTGCAGAACTACATCATACGCCCGAGAAAGATCGATCTGTTGGCGATCATGTCGTTTTCCAGACCGACGCGGGAGCTGGCTGTCCTGTGCGCCCGCGAGGGACTGGAGCCTCCTGTATCGCGGCTAATGGCCGAGAGCGGGCGCTACTCCAGCACCCCAGTGTTTGTTGTAGGCGTATTCTGCGGAGCACAAAAGGTCGGAGAGGGCCAGGGATCGTCGCTAAACGAAGCACGTACCCGGGCTGCCGTGAATGCCTTGCAAGCGTGGTATTTATACTCTCCAGTCGGGGAGACCAGCGATGTCTACGTCGACCCTGGCCAAATCGTCATCTAGAATTGTGCAAAGCTGGCATGTAGCTCGATCAGCCCCGGGGGCCTTCTAATGTACATATTTATAAGGACGCGCGGTTATTGGTTGACTGTCGCATACTTTGACAGAGCTATTGGTTGACTGTCGCATGCTTTGACAGAACTGCTACTGGGTGAAGCGCTTCGGGCGTCTCTGCTCATTCCAATGGAGCCCTTCGCTGAGGTGCTGGACCCAGGTAGAGCTCGTGAACGATGGTGGAATGATTTTGGGGAACGGGTATTGGGAGGCGTTCACGATCAGAAAATCGCCCCTCTGCAGCTCTATGCGCACCTTTCCGTCAAAAGAGGCAAATGCAGAGTGCCGTGAATCGTAGGGGACACCTATCTGTAGACACAACGAGTCGGGAAGCACGAGTGGCCGGAAGCTTAGCGAGTGAGGACATATTGGCGTGACCAGCGTGGCCGGGATATCAGGGTGGGCCAGCGGTCCTCCCGCGGACATTGAGTATGCAGTGGACCCCGAGGGAGTCGAGATCACCACTCCATCGGCGCTTATTGTTGTGAGGAACTCAAAGTTCCCGAAAAGTTCGGTCATGGTCATTACGGGGTTAGGCCCGCGGTCCACAACGACGTCGTTCAGGATAACGTATGTGTCGTCACGCCGATGGGTCAGGAAACTTCCCTCGGTTCCTGCCGCTGCTATCTCGTCACGTAGGTCGTTCTGGCCAACCTTTGTGGGGTTCAACGTGCGCATCACCGTGCACGAAAAGCGCATACGCAGTGCCGCCGAGATCCCGTTCCGGAGGACCCCCTCAATCGTGCGCTGAAAGTGCCCGTACTTATGCTCCGTCATGAAGCTGAGTGACCCGAGACTGAACGAGAGGACTGGCGGCACCACCCTCTGGAATAGCCACGACGTGAACAGCACCGTGCCATCGCCGCCCAGCGTGATGGCCATGTCGTACTTGTCGGGTTCCCTCGAAAGCACCTCTGGCGTCCAGAACGTGAGGCGCTCGTCTATGTCGGGATGGCGCTTCTTCATTCCCTCATAGTCGAATGCAGGCCGCCATTTGAACACGTCCTGAACCGCCACGCTGAGTCCCTCGTCTCGGCCAAACTCGGTGGACAGCAGCCATTCTGTGACTTCACCCGCTTTGGCGGGAAGCGCCTCGTCGCTGAGCTTTGTGATGATCACAATTGACATTACTTGCAGCGCGATCGACACCTTACTGAGCGCGGTGGAGATGCCGCGGATGTTGATGGCCATCTCGCTGAGCCGCTCCTTGGAGTCCACGCGCACCTCTCGCGGCGTGGTCGTTCCCGAGGGCGCGCGCGACGGCGGCAGCGACAGCGTGCTCTGGGGCGGGCTCAGCAGAAGGCTGTCCTCGAGGGCCGCATTCTGCAGGCAGGCATCCGCGGCCAGGCGGTTGTGGATGATGATACGGCTCGACCGGTCGGTGCGCCCCATGAGCCAGTTGATGCGCGAGCTATGCCGCTACCGTCTTATTGTACGACGGCGCACGTGGGGCTGTAGCAGGTTATTAGCTGACTGATAGGCGGCAGGCCACCAGTCTATCAGTGCAGTCACTTTGGGGTGCCCACCGCTGAGGTCATCAGTTAAGTTAAACCTTCGGTAGATTAGACAATTAGACAGTGCAGCCCAACGCTGGTGCTGGAAATGGGGCTTCCAAGGATTGTCCCGTTCAAGGACAGCTCGGAGCTCGACACGCTCGGAATGCTCCTGTTTGGGACGTACCCCGCGCAGCAGCGTGGGCTGGCGCGCGCAAAGGCGCTGCAGGTGCGAGGCCCGCTGCCCCCGTCCGTAAATGTAACCTGTCTGATGGTCTCTGCCATCCACAGCGACGTGCCGTCCAACGACATGTATGCCATTCGGCAAGCGTACTCGATGGCGCTGATCCGGCTCGTGAACGAGACGCTGGACTCGTACCAGACGAATCGAGTCGCCATCCCGCTGCACGCGCTTGCGCGCGAGGCCAAGCTGCCAGGCGTATTTGTGGAGTTCCGCCACGCAGCCACGCACGAGGACCTCCCCTCCGTCTACTTGCTGCGCAGCCTCAGCTCGCGTGCCATGGACTGGCTGTGGGAGAACTTCTGGCAGCCTGCGGTGGAGAGCTCGGCCAGCATCCCCGGCAGCACTGGCGTCCCAGCCACACCATCTCGCGGCATCACGCCGCTTGTGACGCCGGATACCATCAAGGACACGCTGCGGGGCTGGCGACGACTGCGGCGGTCGAGCCCCAGCCGCGAGCTCTCGGGGGACGAGCTCAAGGTGGCCGGAGATTTTGGCGTGATGTTCTCGGCGGTGCCTGAGGACGTTCTCAGCGTGCTTTTCAAGCGGAACATCCTGATTCCCACTGGCGCAGGTTCGCCAGAGAAAAGAGCACTTGGAGGCACGCTGTTGTGGGGGCCGCTGTTCGCCCACACCGGGGCCGAGTTCCAGCGTGCATTGACAGAACGGTTGATTGAAGCGAGGAACCAACAGGTGTGGCCGTCGTTCGAACCCCTCAAGGACGACCGCTTACCAGCGTACCAGGTCTGGCTGGTATATCTCGTGCCGCTGTGCGGCAGCTGGGTGACCGAGCTGCTGGCCGAGCAAGCCAGGCCGTGGAACGCGGAACTGCTCGCGCTATATGCAAGCACACACCACACCCCGGCCAATTACGCTTTGGCGAAGGAAATGGCTGCTGTCACAGGCGTCGCATTTGATTTGCCGGCGCCAGCGAGGGGCACAGGCACAGGCACACCACCGGTCGCACAGCATTCGGGGTTCCCTTCTATGCAGCCCGAAGACCGAAGCACCCGCTGGCCGCGCGTCGAGAACTGGACGCCAAGGCCCTTGGGCGTCATCTAACTAAAATGTACATACACCTGTGCGGCCATAGACAACGCAGTTGGCACTTTTAACGCTCCGACTCCTCAGCACTGGAGCATGACTGCTACAAGCGACGACCTGCTAAACAACGGCCTCCTACAAGCAATACCCTGCCAGCCCGTTCAATGGTCCAAATACCTATGGCTCCAATTGATCAAGTGGATAGCGGATGGCCACTTGCAACACGTCACTTGCAACACGTACGCCAAGCGACAACTTCGCGACTGTCTGTGACTGCCCACTAATCAACATCGACCTGTTGTGATGCCCACTGTTGCGGAGCTGGTCCGCCCAGCCTCCGGCGAGCTGGTCTACAACGGGGCGAGCGAGCTTTATTTTGCGTCAGGGAACACTATTTATACGGGGAACCCCCCGCGCCAATTCAGCGAGGCAAGCTTCGAAGTCAGGCACCTCTGCTCAAATAGAAGTCGCACGTTTGTCGCGGCCGCTGGAGACCACGATCTGATCGTCTATGCGAGCGACAGCAAATACATTACCCACTCGGAGCAGGTTGACGATATCCGCCAGATCGCTTGGCACCCATTGGGCGTGAATGACTCGTGCCTGGTTGTGCTCACACCGCGATTTGTGGTCACGTATTATTTTCGCAAAAGCGGCATTATCACCGACAGACTGGACCTAGAAGCGGAAGCTGGCGACTCTAATTCCTCCACCTGCATAGGATACAAGGAGTCTGCGTCCGGCGCAATCACCATGTCGTTTGGCAGTTCTGCAGAAGCGACGGGGCAGCTCACACTTTACCTTGGCACGGAAGACGGTGATATTTTCTACTACAGCCCATTTGTGCCCAAAGAGTTTGTTGAGACGCAACTTGGGGTGGAAGAGCTTCTCTCGTTTGCCGTAGCCCAAGACCTGCAGTCGCAAGACCAGCCCCAGGCAGACGGCATGGAGCGGGCTATGCGGCGCCAGCTGGCATGGGCACAGGAGGTCCGCAACGGTATACAGACTGCGAGTGAGCTATGGCAACACGGGGATCGCTACGAGACTCTACAGCGGCCAGCTCGACCAGCTCCGGCGGCCCAGGGGCCGGCCATCTTTAATCCTTACCCGTCTGCGTTGTATGATTATGACCAGCTAAGTTTGTTTGTGACAAGCGTGGGGGAGGTTTCTATTGTCGTACAAATCTTGTCCTCGTTTGCCAACTTTTATCTGAGCAGCGAGCCGGCTGCACTGATGTGGACAAACACGTACGTGGACATTGACAGAACACTGACACTGATTAAGTCAATACCGCTCGACTCCGAGGTCAAGGCGGCCCAGCTTGTGGACACGGTGGTAGCTTTGCATTTTTCACAGAAAACTTTGATTTTTGATCTCGAACGTCTAGGTGACGATCTTGAAAGCCTGCTGACGACCCCGCACCAGAACATAACTATTCCCGTCCATCAAATCGAAAAGGCTCTAGTTTTCGACAACGGCCTGGGGCCAACCATCCTGTCCATAGAATCAGGGCAAGTGTGGCGCTGGAACGCCGGGACGGCTGGTAGTAATGTTCGTGAGTCCCTGTCCCAAAAGCCCGAGATCTCGTACCAGTCCCTGCTTGGTGACGCTTGCAATTCTATGCTTGAATTGCTGTCTTCTATTAAAGTTCGACCCCAGATCCCGCCTGCTGGCCTTATCGCCAACGACAGCAAGGGTGTACGCGCCCTGGGCTCGCTAGCGGCGGAGTACAACGAGCAATTGGCCAAGCTCTATAAGTCTCTGTCGACAGGGCTGCGGGAGACCGAGGGACAGCGTAGCGAGTTGAGTCGCCAACTAGAAAAAGTTGCCCAGATGCGGAAAATCGCGCAAAGTCTGAACAGCGGGCAGCTTGTGAATGCACTTGACCATGCTCGTGAGCGGCAAGCTGCTCTCGCCGAGCGGATCGCAAAGTTCACCGAGAAGCTGTCTACTCTGGCCTTTCGGCAGCCGGCCGGGGAACGAGAACTTAAATGGTATACCGAGGTACGGAGGCTTAGAGACCGTTTGGATGGCAACGGCGACGGTGTGGGTCTACAGAGAAGAATCAAAGAGCTCGAATCAACAATTGCCCTTTGCGCCGGCAAGCGCAGTGACACTGCCGCACCCGAGGTCTCAGCGTTGAAGCGGCGTCTGCAACATCAGGAGCTGAATCTCAAGGCCTTGCGTACCAAGCTAGGTGAACTGGAGGCATAAATGTCATTTTACAGTCTACAGTTGCGAGTGAGAATTCGGCAACGGCACAGATCCAGTCATGAGATCTGTACCAGTGAAGCTATTTCTACCGTATGGCCCCAATCGTTCTGCGGGTGTACTTTCGAACCATTGGCGTATAAAGTCGCCAAAATTAGCATCTGTTTTGGAATCATCCACCCTTACCCCGGACGTCGATAGTATTCAAGTTAGTCAGGTGAAAAATAGCGAGACGCCAAAAATGAGCAAATTAAACGATTTAACGGAGTCCGATAAACACTACTTTGACTCGTATGATCATTTCGGAATTCATGAGGAGATGCTCAAGGATGAAGTTCGTACTATCTCGTACAGGGATTCCATGTATCACAATCGGCACCTTCTCAAAGACAAGATCGTTTTGGATGTGGGCTGTGGCTCAGGCATCCTGTCTATGTTTGCAGCTAGAGCCGGTGCAAAACATGTGATTGGTGTGGACCGCTCGAATATAATCAATATGGCACGGCAGGTCGTGGCAATGAACGGCCTCAGCGACAAGATCACACTGATTCAGGGAAAAATGGAGGAAATCGAGCTCCCGTTCCCGGAAGTCGACATTATCGTATCCGAGTGGATGGGCTACTTTTTACTTTACGAGGCAATGCTCGACACTGTGCTGTATGCTCGTGATCGCTATCTTAAGAAGGGCGGTCTGATCCTTCCTGACAAGGCATCTTTGTACATCGCCGCCATCGAAGATAGCGAATACAAAAATGACAAAATTGGCTTCTGGAAAAACGTTTACGGCTTCGATTACTCCCCATTTGAAGCGACTGCTTTGGAAGAGCCCCTGGTGGATGTCGTGGACCTGAAGGCTGTAGTGAGTGACCCCTGCAAAATAATTGAACTCGACATATTGACTGTCACCAAGGAGGACCTGTCATTTACCCGTTCCTTCAATGTCGTGTCACGTCGTGACGACATGGTGCATGGCTTTGTCGTGTGGTTTGATATCGAGTTCTCGCATTTGACTAAGCCCATTAGATTCTCCACTGGGCCGATGGCCAAGTATACCCACTGGAAACAAACAGTGTTTTACACTGTGGAAGACTTCCACATAAGACAAGGGGATACGATTACGGGTGAGTTGGCCATCAAGCCCAGTGAGTTGAACCCCCGCGATATCAACATTGACCTGGATTATGCCCTAAAGAGAAACAGCGATGTGGAGCCCAAGTTTAAACACTGCAAGTACACAATGCGATAAATATAATGGTAGCGAGTTACATGTTGGTAATAACATACTAATTTATAAGAAGAAGCGGCGGGGCCTAAAACATTGAAACTAGCGGCGGTGAAACGACACCTACAGCGCCGTGGTCACTGTCAAAGATTGCGCATGCATCAGAAATATAGGAGGAAGCCCGTCACAGAACGTTCGGACTAGACGCAGATACTCCAGGGAGGCCTTTTCATCCCTATGCGTGCCGAAGGCTGGAGCTGCCAAAGTGGAAAACAGCATCACAGAGCCTCTCGAAACCCGAGACATCATACAGTTGAGTATCAAGTGCTGCGGAAGCGCGGGAATTTCGTTGAATGTAAACAGCACTTTGCCATCGCCTGGGAGTGGGCTTTGCGCGCGTGTATCTTTCTGATCCGGAGTATCGTCCAAGTCATCGGAAACAGGCATATCGTTACAAGGGTTGAGGGAAACGTCTGTGGGATCTGAAGTCACATCTCGGGGCAGATCATCTGCCTCAGCCTCTGCCTCTTCCTCTGCGTCCTCCCGGCTATCGTCACACATGGACAAGGTTACCGACATCTTGTCCATCTCCGGATCGCTGTCCTGGTCGTAAAAAACGCTGAGGTGTTCTCCCGTTAGGCGGGTAGACTGCATAGATTGTGCAACGCCCATCTGCTGTAACGACGAGAGCGTTTCGCGCCGGCGAAGTGGTCGACCCTGAGGCACCACGTATTTGGTACCCTGAGTAGGCGTGTTCGCCGTACCATGCGATGTAGAGACCTGGCCACCAGAATCGTGAGCCTTTTTACGGGCTTTTTTCACTTGTCTCCACCAACTAGAATGCTCGAGCTTTTCGTCCACCCAGCCGTTGGGGTCTGGTGCCCCTTTGGCGATGACGTCGTAGACAGGGTTGTCCTCCTCCAGGGCAACGACAAGAACTTGGGCAGGGATTCTCAGCCTTTCCAGCAAATCAGAAACTTGTCTTTCTTCCCTCGACATATCTTGCATCTTTTCGACAAAAGCTATCACGCGCAGATTGTGTGCCTTGTGCCACGCTGGTACAGTGTGAAGAATGGCGCCAAGCTGTAGAATTAGAGTGTAGGTGTCGAAATTGATGGACATGGCGTTATCGTTACCCTCAGAATCTATGAGCTTCGCGGACATTTGAATGGGGTATAAGTCAATATACCCTTTTGATTTGCTCATATGACTCTCGTGAAACGTTTTAGTTGCAGGTAGTTCCAAGTCCAAAAACCCCCGCGCAATGGCCAAATTGGTCTTCATGGTCAGCAGATCCTCAACGATGTTGACCCACTGAGAAGCAGTAACATGTACTTCTTTCCGGCAAGTGTCCGTGGGAAGCGGCTCCATGCTGATTGTTTCGTAGGTGCTAACCGGGGGGCCATGGCGCTGAGACTCGTCGTAAAAGCCTAACACCGTGATATTTGGTTTCATTCCTCCCAATCCAGAGCCCATAAACACATTTCTGACCCCCCAAACAATATCGAAGCTGGCACTGATCTGCACAAACGCCTTGATACCACAATTGTCGCGCAGCCGCGTCCACGCTGAACGCTGTTTTGCAATTTCGGGAAAATCAAGACTAAAGTCGTTGACTACGATAACGTGTCCCAGGATTAGGAGGCCACCCTTTTTCAGGTGGCTGCAAAACTTGATGAGACTCCAGCTAGTCCTCGGGTCATCCACCAGCAAAAGAATTTGCGGCCTCCAGTACTTGACGTGATCTTGGCGCAGCCTCAAAAGGTATTTACGGACTTGGTGGTATATCAGTGCCTGAGAAACATCGCCCCAAGGTTTTGGGGGCGAGTAGAAGTGGATCAGCACCAGGAGAGCCAAGCTTACCAGCAGGGATATCGAGGCTGCGTAGCCATCTGCAGCAAACATTGCAGCTAGCGACGCGGCGGCACCTAAGCCAGCAGTAGTACCATTGAAATAGCGGAACGAGGGGCGAAAATTGGGGGCCGAAGAAATATCCAATAGAAAGCACGCCAGGTTGGTCGCCAAAAACGTCATAAGAAATGCCATAGTGATATAGACAGCGATCTTGTTGATATTCAAGAGCACTGTGAGCTGCGTTAGCGCATACGTGAACGCAATGGCCCACAGGGGGTTGTCATCTGCCGACTTTCCAGAAAAGATGCCAGTGAACGGCAAGATGTTGTCGCGGGCGATGGCCTGGAGTAGTTTCGCAGCGCCAATAATACCCATCAGTGACGAGAACAGAGAAGTTGCGACCTCGCCAACGAGGATGATTATGGGGCTGACGTTGCAGTGGGCGATAATCTCCACGTCGCGATAAAGCAGTTCTCGTGACACAGTAGCCGCGATCGACAAAACTACCGCTGCATAGAGAATGAAAGTGACCAAACTGCCATACAGCGTGCCTTTAGGGATGCTCCTGGACGGGTTCCTGAGGTCGCCCGACATGGAGGCGCCCGCCATGACGCCGGCGGTTGCGGGGAAAAATATGCCAAACAGGTCCCTAAAGTTCTCGCGGGCATGGCTATCGCTGCCAGCAGCATCCTTGGTGTAGTGTGGCATCATGTTTTCGTAAAACGTTTTCCAGCTCGGGCCTGTGTACCACGCGTCGAAGGTGGTATCCAAGTATGGCCGCACCAAAAACACCGACACGGGAACCGAGATCGTCGCAAACACAAGCACCACGAAGAGGAGCTTGGAAGATTTGGCAAACAGTGCCGGGCCAACAAAGCAGATGACGGTGCAGAGCCACAGGAGCAGTGTTTCGTAGCCGAACTGCCAAAGCGGAGACTCGGGCAGCACCTTTGCCAGCGTGCCGGTCTCACGACCAAAATTGGAGAGTAGGGGCGAGCAGAAACCTACGACATTGAGGCCGGCGTTGAGCACCTGTCCAATGTAGAAGACCACGCCGATACTGCCGCCAAACTCGGGCCCCAGCGAGCGGCTGATCATGTAGTAGGCGCCACCGCCGCGGACCACACCGTTGGTGGCGATGGCAGAAATTGACAGTACTGTGAGCAGATTGATGGTATAACTGATGAGCAGCAGCAGCATGGAGCCCGAGAACCCGGCCTGGCCGATAACGAAGCCGAAGCGCAGGAACATGAGAATTGAAAGCACATTCAGCGTGGTCGGCACAAAGACGCCATCGTACATGCCGAGCTTCTGCGTCACACCGGGAACGGCGGCTACGGGCCGCTTGGACTTGCGGGATCGCGGGCGCGAGGACCACCTAGTGGGCTCGTCGAAATGTACCGTCGATAGGAGCGGCTGGCGCTCGCCGGCCTCGCCGGGGCTGGCTGAGTGGCCTGGCGTGCTCTTAGCCGCCATCACGAGCTGGTCTGACCAAATTGGTGCCACAGCCTCGGTGCTGGACAGATAGTGAAAGACAGTGTGAGCCTTTTGCGACTAGCTGGTAACGTGACCGTGCCAAGCAGATGAGAATTGGGCCCCGAGACATGGGGGCACGCTGGACAGGACGCGCGGGAGAGCACTTTTTTTAGGTCTAGAGCTATGGCGGAACTATTCTTTGACAAATGCAAAGACGGCGTAGACCTCGCTTGCGCCGAGCTGCTCGGGGTCGATTTTGAAGGTACCGTCTGGATATATAATATTTTGTTCGGCAGCCCGGAAGATGTCATTGTTGCGGATCGCGTTGTTGAAGAACTCCATGAATGGCTGAAACAGCTCGAGCTTAAGGCCGTACTCGGCAGCCAGCGCCTTGAGCCCGTCAATGGGCACCACGTACTCGGGGACCTCTTCAACGGCCTCCTTAAGGAAGAAGTGGTAACGATGGCCGTATAGCGGGTGGAACTCGCCCGTGTGGTTGGGCTCGTCGAATTTGATCTGGAAAATGGAGTTGCCCCACTCGGTCTCGCCGGCGCGGAGGTGCTCAGCAAGGTACTCGCTGTTGGGGACGGTGCCGATGAAGGTGCCCCCGCGCTTGAGGGCGCGCGACACGTTGTCGAGGGCAGTGCGGGCGTGGATCTCGGAGCTGAACGCGTAGTGCAAAGCGAACTGGCAGCTGACCACGTCCACGGGCCAGGCGTCGGGGTGGACGATCTGCTCGAGCGGGTCCGAGAACACGTCGCCCGCGCACAGGTCCACCCAAAACACTTTTTTCTTGAGCTCCTCGTAGCGCTCGCGCGCGTACCGGATGCTCACGTCGGCGATATCCACGCCGATCAGCCCGTTGATGCCCGCCTTGAGCCACTTGAACAGGTCGCCGCCGCGCCCGCAGCACAGGTCCAGGACCACACTGTACGGCGGCGTGTAGCGGTCTATGAGCACGGACTTGATGAAGTTGTTGAAGGTGCGCACCCCGTAGATGCCCGACTTCTTGCGGTCCTCGATGCGGTAGTTGGGCCGCGTATTGTAGTGTTCCTGCACCTGGTGGCGGTCCTGGAACCCGCCGCCGCGGACCGGTGGGCCTGGCCGCGACGGCAGTGCCGAGTCGAGGCCCGGCGGTGTGTCGCGCGATGACGGCGCCGGCGTGCTCGCCCGCAGCGGCTTGGACTTGCCGTTGGCAGGTGACGTGCGGGTTTTTCCCGGCCCTGGCGCTCGGTCGGCCTCGTGCGGGCTGGGGATGTGCCCAATGTCGCCCACCCTGGGTGGTGCGGCCGTGGTCGCTACATCCTTTCCCGCCACAGCCTCGCCAGCAGCCTCGCCATCACGGTCACCTCGCTGCCAAGAGTCTCTAGCCGGGTCGTACATGCCCGCCAGCAACTCGCCGCTCTGGAACACGGAGCCCCGGGGTTTAATAGTACGAAGTGAGCGCTGCAGGGGCCACGTGACACCGCGAGAAACCGGCACACAATCCACCGTGATGTGGGTGGTTTGCCGCGAGCGCGGCACCCCGTGCCGCAGCTGGCTCACCTCATGCACCGACGGGGCACATGCAGTGTTTCACCTTTGCCAGGCGGCGTTCCGGCGGCCTCCAGCACCACTCGACGGGTCTGGACTTAGTCAGGTTTTTTGTTTTAGGCTCTGCTGCGCTCCTCGAAGACCCGGCGGCCTGGGGCTTTAGATCATCTTTTTTGCGCGGGCGCCATGCCAGTGAGTGGTTACGTGCCGCTGCCGCTGGTCACCGGCGAAAGCGCGGACGGCCAGCCCATAAAACACTATGTATATTTGAGACAGCACCAGGCCAGGTCGGACGACGGCGATCAGGGCGCCGTTTTTGTAGCGAATCTGCCCAACGACACCACGCTCGACAACATCCGCGATGTGTGTCGGGCGTGCGGCGACGTGCTGCTCGAGGACTTTGCCTACCAGGGCAATAACCGCGGCCTGGTCCGGCTCGTGGACAGCGCTGCGTCGGCGCGGTTCCTCAAAAAGGCGGCCCGGCTAGCCAAGGGGGGCGATCTGATTTCGTGGGAGACGTACGGCCCGCGCGGCGCGGATGCATATGCTGCGCGAAACCAGGCGCGGTTTCCCTCCGAGTCTGTGCTGCAGCAGCAGGTGGACGAGTTTATGAACGACTTTGACCAGCGCGAAGAGGCTGCACACGCTGAGGACGCTGACCAGCCGATCGATGCCGACGGCTTCGTGCTTGTTCGTTCCAAACGTAAGTTGCCCGCCGAGGTGGGTCCGCCAAGCAAAAAGAAGAAGCGGTCCCTGGAAAAGTCGGACTTTTACCGGTTCCAGCTCCGCGAGCAGCGCAAGCAGGAGATGAACACACTGCTCCGCCGCTATCAGGACGACAAGGCGAAGGTGGAGGAGCTCAAACAGAAGAAAAAACTGCGGCCGTACTGATGATCTCGGGCCGACAGGACTCGCACTAGACATGCATATGCATTTTGCGGCTCCAAACCGTTTCAGCCGTCGCTGACTATCGCCACATGCCCATACCCCTTAAGAGTTACTCGAAACGGCGCTCAGCCCGGTTTGGGTGGGGCGGTGGTGTTTTTTCTGCGACAGAATTGCGAGAGCGCTTGACCTGGAATTGAGCGAGCGACTTTTCCTTTCCGGCAGAATGGCAGAGTTCCAGACACGGCCACGCTTCAACTCGATCGGATGGGACCGCAGACTTGGCAGGGGGGCGGAGTTGCCCAAACCAAATTTGGCAGGACAATGATGTCTCCCAGCAGAGTTGCCTGAATGGGTTAGATCTGCCCCAATGGGTTGGATCTGTCCAAATTGGTTCGGATGAGTGACGTCATGTCTTGGCAGAATTGCCGCGCTACTTGGATGGAACAGCAATTGGTTCTTGTTCCTAGTAGGCCGCATGCAGCATGACCGGCGAAAAAGTATCATCTGAACCATGTCCCGTGGGTCCCAACGTGGATATTCGACCTAGCGAATTTTATACAGATCACCAGCTAGTGTAATTAACAGCATTGAAGAAGCTTCGCTATTGTACAAAGCTCTCACCAGCCGCACCACACCGAGCCTCAGCCGCTACCCAGGTGTATGGCTCTATAGGGCTGGGGCACGAAGTGCGACAATGGTGACCCTACGAAATAATTCCTTCAGCAACCAGCTGTTGGCTTCGAGGTTGCCCCACGTCAATCAGTGCCGCAGCATCCAGATTTTTTTTGTCGGGAGCGTTTGTCTTATCAACTCCAGAAACTCGGTCCTGCTGCGCGTCGCGTCGTGACTGCATAACGTTGTCCCAGTGCTGCACTACCTCGCTGGCCCCTGCCTCGCTGGCCCCTGCAGCTACTAGAGCTGCAAGTCGTGAAATTCATGAAAACTGGCCATTGACCTGCAACGCATCCACACCAATACCTCGCTAGGTACCTCGCTTGGATACCACAATATCCCGAACAGGAGACAGCTGGGTTTGGAACGGGCGCTGAGTAATCGAGCCAGCCACCCCACGCAACGATTGTGGACAGCTAACTTCCTACCACCACAATGCTAGCTCGTTTCCGCCAGACCGCCGGCTTCCATACAAGCATTGCGCGCTTTGCGTACCCAGTGTCCAAAAAGGGTCGCCCCCTCCCTGCGTTTATCGTATACTCTAACGAGCACCGCCAAAAGGTGAAGCAGGAGGACCCTAGCCTGTCCACTATTGAGATCGGCCGCAAACTGGGCGAGATGTGGCGCAACCTCACATTGTCGCAGAAGGAGAAATACACTGACGCGTTCAGAGAGGCAATCGACAAATACAAGGCATCCAAGTGATCGGTGCTGTTGCAGTAGCGTATATTAGCTTGTATGGCAGCGATGCCTGAAATGTCCCGTTTAGATATTGTAGTTAGCCAAGAGCCTCAGAATAGTGCAATTATTCCCGGCCGTTGTATTGGAGCCGGAGGTGCCGATACCAGAGTGCGGCACGAGGACGCTGGACATCGCACGCAAGACGCTGGACATCGGACGCAGGACGCTGGGCATCGCACGCGTGACGCTGGGCATCACACTGGCAGGCATTTAATAGCCGTTGCACTCGTTGTATTTGCACAAGACCAGTAGGTGTCAGTCTCGCCTCTAGCCTCCAATTGTCTATTTGAGATAGGGTCCCTCAGAAGAAAGGTATTCTGACCATGTTGAAGGAGGAAGACGCTGGAATACCGCTGCGTGTCTATTCTCCTTCGATCCAGCGGTTTCATCATACAGCGCCCACCAAGAAAGACAGGGCAACTACGAAACACACAAATGAAACCCTAGTTTTAGCCGAGTACAGTTCGCCATTGAGCCGCACGCAGTCGCGTGTGGTCTCAAAACTGAAGCACCTAGTTGGTAGCGTAGTCGCTTTATGCCTTGAAATTCACAAAGTAATGCAGTTCGACTAACACCAACCTGCAAGTAGGCTAGAGAAAAAAACACGAGTCTCTGAATGATAGTCAGACATGATTCCCGGTTCCAAGAAAAGCTACTGCCCGCTCCGCTAACAATAAAATCCTCAGTACGACCCGCAGGTCCTTGCCCACCGAATGTTCCTTAGCTGCACATCTTATTCTTATTCATCTCTACCAATCATGATCAGCCGTACAACTGGCCGAGCGCTCCGTAACTTTTCGTTGTCACGAGCCATCATGCGTACTGAAACCGATGCGTTCGGTCCCATTGATGTTGCCGACGACAAGTACTGGGGTGCGCAAACACAACGGTCCCTCCAGAACTTCAAGATCGGCGGTCCCCGCGAGCGCCTACCCGAGCCGCTAATCAAGGCATTTGGCGTGCTCAAAAAGGCCACTGCCAGCGTCAATTCCAAGCACGGCCTGGACCCGAAGCTGGCCGGTGCTATCGAGAAGGCGGCCCAGGAGATTATCGACGGGAAACTTACTGACCAGTTCCCGCTGGTGGTATTCCAGACCGGCTCTGGGACCCAGTCGAACATGAACGCCAACGAGGTCATTTCGAACCGCGCGAACGAGCTTCTGGGCGGCGAGAAGGGCACCAAGAAGCCCGTCCACCCCAATGACCACGTCAACATGTCGCAGTCGTCGAACGACACCTTCCCCACAGTCATGCACATTGCCGCCGTCACCGAGGTCAACAATCGCCTGCTGCCGGCATTGACCGCGCTCTATGAGGTCATGCACGCCAAGGCCGAGCAGTTCAACGATATCATCAAGATCGGCCGCACGCACCTGCAGGATGCCACTCCGCTCACTCTGGGACAGGAGTTCTCCGGCTACGCCCAGCAGATCGCCAACAGCATCGAGCGTGTGGCCGACATTGTGCCCCGCCTCAGCCAGTTGGCTCAGGGAGGTACCGCCGTTGGCACCGGTCTCAACACGCCCAAGGGCTTCGACAAAGAAGTTGCTGCCAAGGTCAGCGAGATCAGTGGCCTCAAATTTGTGACGGCCCCCAACAAGTTTGAGGCGCTGGCTGCACACGACGCTATTGTAGAGGCATCCGGTGCGCTCAACACGGTCGCCGTGTCGCTGTTCAAGATTGCCAACGACATCCGCTACCTGGGCAGTGGTCCGCGCTGTGGCTACGGTGAGCTCAAGCTCCCTGAGAACGAGCCCGGCTCCTCCATCATGCCGGGCAAGGTGAACCCTACTCAGAACGAGGCGCTTACCATGGTGTGCGCTCAGGTGTTTGGCAACAACGCTGCCATCACGTTCGCGGGTGCCAGTGGCCAGTTCGAGCTCAACGTCTTCAAGCCCCTAATGATTCAGAACCTGCTGAGTTCCATCCGGCTCTTGGCGGACGGCTGCGACTCGTTCCGTGTCAACTGCCTGGAAGGCGTCGAGCCCAACCGCGAGCGAATCAACGAGCTGCTCACAAAGTCTCTTATGCTTGTCACGGCTTTGAACCCTAAGATTGGTTACGACAAGGCCTCTCAGGTGGCCAAGAACGCTCATAAGAAAGGCATCACTCTCAAGGAGTCAGCACTCGAGCTCGGTGTTTTGACAGACAAAGAGTTCGACGAGTGGGTACGTCCCGAAAAGATGATTGCGCCTAAATAGATAGCCTATATGCAAAACTAAGTAAAGCTAGTTTTCGAAGCTGTCATCGTCATAGTCCAGTATGGTGGGAGAGTCCTAACTACCCTCCAGCGCCAAAATAAACGCGCTACGTGACGGAATGTACACCATCACCGAATTGCTACGGTCATTCCACGGTTCCGCGAACGTATGGTGTCTGCAGGTGTGATCAACACGCCCGAACCCACGGAACTCGGTGTCGTCAGTGTCGAGCACTACCTTGTACGTGCCCGGGGTTTCGACACCGATCCTGTAGTCGGTAAACGACTTTTCCGGGTGGAAGTTGAACACAAACAGTACCCCCGCTCTCTCGTAAACGAGAACCTTGTCGTCATTGTGCTTCAACGAGATGTACGCCTGGGGTGCCCGTAACCACTTGTACTTGGCCTCGGCATGGTTCATTGCCGCATCAAAGTTGTTCAAGAACTGGTACAGGAGCAGATGGTCGTCAGCGAGATTGAACTGTCTGCGGGCGTAATGGTACGACTCGTTATTCCCTTCGCGCGGGAAGTCGAGCCACTCTGGGTGGCCAAACTCGTTGCCCTCAAAATTCAGGTATCCCTCACCACCCAGCGACTGGGTGAGCAGGCGGATCATCTTGTGAAGTGCGAGCCCGCGCGACACCGCCACGTGGGGCGCCGACAGCAGAGACATGTGGGTGTACATGAGCTTGTCCATGAGCCAGAATGCCAGCGTCTTGTCTCCAACAAGTGCCTGGTCATGAGACTCGGCATAGGCAATCGTGGGCTCCTTGAACCGGCGATTGGTGAGAAGATGGGCAATGTGACCCATGTCCCAATCTTCGTCCCTCTGCTCCTTGAGCATCTTGATCCACATATCGGGAACTGCCATCGCGAGCCGGTAGTCGAACCCAATTCCGCCAATATCAGTGGGAAGGCACAGCGTAGGCATACCCGACACGTCCTCGGCAATCGAGACGTAGTGCGGGTCCAACTCCTTGATAAGCCGGTTGGCTAGTATCAGATAGTTCAGCGCCTGCTGGTCCACCGAGGGCCCAAAATACTCGTGGTAACCACCTGAGAACCCGGTGCCAATGCCGTGGTGTGTGTAGAGCATGGACGTGACGCCGTCGAACCGAAACCCGTCGAACCGGTACACATCCAAGTAAAACCTGAGGTTCGAAAGCAGAAACCGCAAAACCTCGTGGCTACCGTAGTTGAACAGTCGCGAGTCCCACAGTTCGTGATTGCCCTTCGGCCCAGCGTGGAAGTACTGCCAGTCTGTGCCGTCAAATTGATTGAGGCCATCCAGCACGTTCTTGGAAGCGTGTGAGTGCACCACATCCAGCAGTACCCGGATGCCGCGGCTATGCGCGTCATCAATGAGCTCCTTTAGCTCCTCCGGGGTACCGTAGCGCGACGAAATAGCAAAAAAGGATGTAATCTGGTAGCCAAACGAGCCGTAGTACGCGTGCTCCATAATGGCCATAAGCTGGATGGTATTGTACCCCAGCTTCTCGATCCGCGGAAGCACGTTTTTGCGGAATTCAGTGTAGGTGCCAATCTTTGGGTGCGGGGTCGAGATGCCAACGTGTGCCTCGTAGATCCGGATGCCACCCTTGGTAAGATCGTTCCTAGGCCGCTCGTGGTGGAATTCGTAGGGGTGCGGTGGGTGCCAGAACACGGCATCGTACACAGGCGACAGCTTGGTGTCCTGCACGACCCGCTTGGCCCACGCCGGGACCCGCTCAACAGTCTCACCGCTAGGCAGCGTCAATACAAGCTTGACCTTCGTGTCGTGGGGAATTGAAAGCTTCCCATCAACGGCGGGCAGTCGCAGCTCCCACACCCCGTAAGAGTTGGCCCGGGTCATGGGCGTCGCCGTGCGGTTCCAGTGGTTGAACTCGCCCATCAGACAGGCATGGGTTGCATTCGGGGCCCACTCGCGATACACAATTTCGTTTGTGTGAGGGTCCACGTTGAACCCGTAGTAGCGGTAGCCCTCGGCAAACTTGGCGAGACCGCCCTCAGACTCGTCAAGGTTGCGCAACCATTCTTCGGAAATGGCCACGCGGCGCTCGATCTCCGGCAGAAACGGGTCGAGCCACGGATCAATGGCCTTTATCCCCTTCGATATCTCCATTTCGCCGGCAGCGCTCTCCAGATTTTTGGCCATTGCTGTCAAGAGCTCACAAGCTGTGGAGAGTCAATGTGGGGGGCCGATGCCCAGGGTTAGGTCCCTAACCGTCCTAAGGCCCAACTGGGGCAGTCGGGCAAACCCGTTTTGCCGCGAGCGCGGACGACATTTAGGTAGAACTAGATTGTGGCTCACGCCATAGTTACTTTAGTAGGCGCGGATATGCCGGAACACTTACCACGCCTTGCACCTGACGCGGTGACCGACTCCCTGCGAGTGGTTGCTGCTCTAGAGTACGGCCAGGAACCTGACCAGGAGCAGAAGCAGCTCATGGCTCCTGAGCTGGCTAACTGGCCCGTGGACCAGCTGCGGTCAATGCTCGCGTGGACGCGGGACCGGATGAAGCTGCTGCCGAACTCTGCGGACCTCGATTTCGAACCCTTTCACATCGGGGAGACCACAGACGCGAACAAATTCAAGGTATTATACAAGCGCGTGGATGCCAGAACCGTCTACTGTGTCGCGTGCAATGAAGCAGAGGCCCTGGTGTTCAGCCTCGACAGCACCAACCCCACTAGCGGCAGGGACTGGAAGCTCATTGGCACACTCAAGGTCCCTGGCATCAGCAAGGCCCTGTCCAACAACGGCTTTGTGAACTACACAGATATTGCGTCAGCTCCTGAGGCAGAAGTTCCCGATAACGACAATGACGACGACGACAGTGAGCTGAGCGACTACTGGAGGCAGTACGGCGAGCGCAGTGAGGCCGAGAACGACGAGAGCCACTCCAAGGAGGACGGTATCAGGGTGACTGCAGAGAACCGACTCGTGTTTATTCGGAGCTACATTCTCAATTTCACAAGCGACCTGTGGTCCCTCTACGAGGCATTTGGCGCCTCTAGCCAAGATCTCGCAAACGACATTCTGTCTGTGGGAACGATTTTCGGAGGATCCTCGGTGCCATCCAAAAAGAACCCCAAGCTATACGACTACACGGTTCGAGCTGTTACAAACCTCGAACGCCTGCTGCACCAGCTGTCCACAGACCTAGAAAGTATCAAGCTCACCATCAAACTCGCTCTCCTGCAGCTGGATCCGCAAATTCTAGACAACGCTGCTGTTGCCTAGACAGCTCTCGGCCTCCGCCAGGCCTAAACTGGCTAAACTGGCCTAAATCTAAAGTGTACAGAACGCTTTGTTTGCGACTTGGTGCTGTTGCATTGTCGTCCCCTCCACAGCGTTATGCGACCAGCCACTAGCACCACCAGTCGGTGTACGCCATAGTCGGCATAGTTTAGGTTACTGCATATATACATATAGACTGGTACTGGATTAGTCGAGGCTACATTAGTCGATGCCACATTAGTCAAGGGCTTAGATAATTTTTCATCCCAGCTATTCTTTCAATGAGCAGCAGTTTGGCAGCGCAGCTGGCCGGGATCAGAGCTAATAATAATGCTACGATCCTGGACAAGTCAAAAAGAAAAAAGATCCACAGCGTGTCGCTTGTCCATGAACCCAAGGAGGCGGCCACTCAGGATTTCGAGTCCATCTACTATGCCTGCATGGAGAATTTTCGCGACCTCGAACAAGTCGACAAAAGATTCTCGGCGTTTTCGAGAACTCTGTTCTCTGAAACATCCATCAGGTTTGACCGGCTCGTCCAGCAGGGCGATCAGGTCGACGCACTCAACCGGACGATCAACCAGTTCCTCATGTTGATATCCAAATATTTAAACCTTCAGCCCGCCATTGGCAGTCTCGAATGGCTCATCCGGAGGTTCCACGCGAACATACACAATTCAGAAAACCTGCTTCTTTGCGCGCTCCCCTGGTTCTCCGAAGGGGTGTTCATCAGAATCCTCGAGGTGGTGCCAATGCAAAACATACCGCCGCTTTTCAAGTTCCTTCAAGCCAGCAAAACAACCCTCCAGTGTCCTAGCAAGAATACGCTGGTGCGGGTGCTACACAAGGACGTTTCCTTGTACCGTCTAGTCAACGCATATATTCTTGACTGTGTCAGCTCTGGTCTTTTTTACGACCGAGAGCTCGTTTTTTGGACAAATATGAACGTAATGGTTGCAATGGTCTACAAGGAGTCTAACGACCAAGCGATCCTCGACCTTTTGCTTCCCTACGTGTCCCAGATGCTACCGCGGTCGGATTGTCCAGACTGCCAGGTAGCTGCCTACACGGCACTTATCGTTCTGTGCACCCAGTTCCAACTCGCAGAGGACATAATTGAGGCGTGCATAGCCACTATCTGTGGAACTTGGTCAAAACTAACGTCGAAACCAGGGCTCGCCGCGATTACCCAGTTGGTCGGCAATTCGGAGACTACTGATTCACCGTTTTCTCCAGCTGTTTGGCAAAACTTGCACGACATTCCACATTATTCCACCGACGTGCTCAAGCTGACTGAACACCATGATATTGAGCCCTTTGTTATCAAGTGGGCTACATCAATTTTTGCATACGCCCCGCAGGACATTGGCCAACTGGTAGCGGTGCTCCCCAACATGTCTTTCCATGGTGAGCCTTATCTATTTACGTTGTCGACGCTCGCGCTTGACTTCCTGCTCACTGGTGCCAAAGCCGGCACCTTGACTTCCAGTGTCAAATCCTTGCTAGTGCCATATTTCGAGTGGTTGCTTTTGAAGCATTCAAGGCAACTAGAATCGGCTCTTGAAGCAAAGGGTTTAAGTTTTGAGTACGTGGAACTCTCGCTCGAGTCCTCGTTGATAAAGCCAGAAACACCAGCGCTAGAGCAGAACGGCCACGCCGCCAAGGCTAATGATGAGACTCAGATTGATGCGTTCACACGCGCCGATGTAGTCGCTGCTGCAGAAGGTATCAAACCGCTTAAGAGCTTATCGGTTTTCACTTTACAGAGCCCAGACTTTGATCCGCGCGCAAAGTTATGGATTATGGGCACCGCTAACGTTAACATTGACAAGCCAGAACTCTTAAAGCTCGCAAAAGTCAATGAAGATGCCGAAGTGTCATTCTTGGCCGCCATATCTATTGGCCCCTATCCTCAGCTTTCCCGTGCTGAGGCGCTCGACGGGCTCCTCAACCGTGTAGAAAAAACCCGTAAGGAGGACTATCAAGCTTTACTTCCTTTGATCTTGTCGCTTCTAATGGACCCCTCAAGAAAGATTCGAGAGCTATCTGCCTCCATTATAAGGGCTTTGGACGAAGGTGCAGTAACCAAGCCGAGCTCAGCCTGGGGGCATGACACAATTTATGGTGCCAAGACGAGCTCTCAGCTTATTTGGCTCTCAAATTCGGAGGAAAAGCCCGTGCTCAAGGCCATAACGTCCCAACTACAAGAATGCATTCTCGATGATACTCATGTTGTCACAATAGCAAGCAAAGCAGGCAAGTCTTCGTGGCTGCAGTTTCTTGCCAGTCACGCCTGCGTCACGACTGTGCCCCAGGTTTTGCTTCTCACCCTCAAAGCGCTTAAGGGCCACAAAGGTGTTGTGAAACTTGTTTCTCCTTTACTTAGTTCTTGGCTTTCCAGCCGACCAGAATGGAAACAGCGCGCTGAACGGTACCGACTATCGATCACGCAACTGGATGAGGCGCTCGTTGGTGTCATCCAATCTAATGATAGGTCTGGAATAGACTTCCTTAAGAGTGCTCTCAAGGGCCCGCTGAGTCTTGCAGAGTCAGCGGGTGCTCAGGTTATTTCTATTTGGAACGGCGGAGTACTCACCGTGGAGAACAAGAACATTTTGTTCTCGGCTCTCATTGACGTGTCGATGGATGAATCTGCACCTTACGACCCTGCTACTGTATTAGACGCTTTACGCCTGGAAACTAACAATTTCCTGGAGATTCTAGAACAATGCAAACTCCAACGCCAGAACATATTCAATCCAGCTGCGAATGGCAATATGGCTAAGCGCCGCCGCCGCAGAAGCAGTAGTACCGTGCAGCTGAAGGACGCTAGTAACGAGGTTATCACCTTTGCCGAGCAGCACTTGCAAAAACTGACGTTAGTTCTAGAGCTGGTCGACCAGAATGTCAAGACCATTTCTGATCCCTGTAAACTTTTTGCTTCGTTGTTCAACATTCTGGATGAGCTCATTTCACTTGGTACTGACTCCAATCTTCCTGTACTCTACACTGAAGAGCTTCTTGCCAACTGTTTGACAAACCTGGTTGAGAAAGCTAAAACACTCCCAGATCAGAACTTTAGCTCGATTCGAGTGGATGTTATTGTTTCGTGCATAAGAACGACCACAAGCCCTCAAGTTCAAAACCGACTCCTCCTCTTGATCGCGTCCCTTGCAACGGTTGTGCCCGATCTGGTGTTCCATAGCGTGATGCCGATATTCACATTCATGGGTGCAAATACTGTACGCCTTGACAACGACTTTAGCGCGCATGTGATACAGCAGACTATCTCCCAAGTTATCCCAGCCCTGGTGGCATGTGGAGACAAGCAAGCCGAGATCGATATTGCCCTCCGCAGTTTCGTGGCAGCATTTCCTCATATCCCACGGCATCGTCGTTTGAAACTGTTTGGTGCGCTCGTAAAGACGTTGGGTCCTAGTGCCAGTTTGTACAAATTGCTGCTCTTGTTAGGACAAAAGTATGCAGATCTTCAAGCAAAGAAAAAGTCTTCGGATGCTAAATCTTTGGTGCACTTTACCACTGCATTTGGCCGATCTTTCACCATCTACGAACAACTTTTCGCTGTCGAGAAGTATGTTATTTACGTGCATGATCTCAAAACTAACGATGAGGAGGCAAACTCTGGCGAAGTGCCTCTCCTGAAACTGCAAGGTTCTTCTTTATCGATCAACCAGATGAAAACATTTTTGTATCAGTTCCTGTCCGAGACATTTGGGAGTGACCAGGTTATATCGGGCATGCAGCCTCTGCGTCTCCAGATTGCTAGCCACGAAGACTTCACCCCAGAGAACTTGGGCTGCTGCGCGAAACTTATCGACATACTTCTGTCAGCCAGCGATGACAGCGACGTTGAGGTCAAATCTGCGTCCTTCGAGTTGCTGTCCAAGACGTTGGAGTTGCTGCCCATTGACAAGTTTGCCAAGGTCATCTCCGAGCTCATCAGCAATGAAACGGACATTGCTGTGAAGAAGCACGTGCTGGAACTCATCAATAAAAAGTTCGAGTACGAGCTTAAGGACGATCCCGCAGCTAGCTCCTCTGCGTTAGAAACACTAAACATTCTGACCACTAGCCTTGTGTTACCCGAGAGTCAGCTCAAACCCGAGATCATCGATGATATTGACATCTTGGTTGTGAAGTATGGCAGCTCTATGGACGCAGAGACCCAGACAAATCTGCTGGACATCTTGGTTGGTCAGTTCGGTATCCTGAGCTCGGACATTTACATTGTTGTCTCGGCGATCAACTGCATCAACAGTTTAACCCAGAATCTGGGTGCGCGTATGATTGGACACTTTGGGCGCATTCTACCGGTCTTGTTCGCAAAGTGTGAGCAGGCGGCAAATTCTCCAACTACTCAGGAGACAGATATGCTGCAGTGGGCGACTTTTGGTCTTCTATCGGGACTCGTGCAAAGGATCCCGTCCTTCATGGGCTCGCCTGCCAAGCGTATTTTTGAGCTCGCATTTACTTCCACTATTGATCTCGAGCCGCGTAACGAGATTTTGCAGCTGATTGGTGAAAAGATGGACACTCAGCATGTACTAGGACTGTATATCTCTACTTGGGAGAGTGCTGTGCATGGTGGCCTTTTGTCCATCAAAATGTTCTTGAATAACCTCGAAAAGGTTCTAGACCAAGCGAGTAAAAAGGATGTGGCGGCAAAATCATCCCAGCTCATTGGACTCGTCCTAAAATGCTTCACCATACGGGACAAACAGCACTTCAATGCTAACGAAGTCAACCGCATCGAATCACAAGTAGTCTCAATGGCGCTGGAGGTTGTGCTGAAGCTCAATGACAAGGTGTTCCGGCCTTTATTTGTCCGGATGTCTCGCTGGGCTTTCGAGGACGACGGCGCTTCCATGCCGGCGCCTTTTCGCCAAGTTGTCATGTTCAAGTTTATTGTCAGACTTTGTGGCCGTCTCAAGTCTATCGTCACAAACTACTACGGCTACGTCCTGACCCCCGCATGCAACATTCTTGAGGGTGAGGAGACAAACCACGGATTGGACGATACGCTGCGAAAGCTAGTGTACGAGTCGCTCATCCTTTCCTTTTCAAGCGACCAAGATGATTTCTGGCAGTCGCCAGCCCGATTCGACCATATACTGTCTGTTCTGCTGCAGCAACTCGACCGTAGCCCTGTTCTGGATGGGAAACTCCTCGTGCGGGCCATTGTGTCGCTATCGGAAGCCACCGCGTCGCAAGAGTACCGCAAAAAGATCAACGATGGTCTGGCGGAGCGGTTGGTGCCCAAGGCGCTCCCTGCGACCAAAATATGGACTGTGCGTGTCCTGAGCAACATCTACACCAAGCTTGGCGACGAGTGGATTAGCATGCTGCCGCAGCTCGTACCTCTAATTGCCGAGCTGCTCGAGGACGACGACGAGGCAGTGGAGAGAGAGGTGCGCAAAGAGCTCGTGCCCGTAATAGAAGGCGTGCTCGGCGAATCTCTCGACAGATACTTGAGCTGATTCAAAAACGGCAGTGCGTCGTTATGTATATATCTTTATTTTGCAGATGGAGCCAAGTCGAGTGCCAGGGGGGACCTATAATTCAGTCCCTAGTCACCGAACCCAGCGTGATAATCGATGCTGGTAGTATGTATGTACAGTTGTGTGATTGCAGTTGTCGCCTCTTCCAATTTAGTCTTTCTCTATCTAGCCTGCAGCTCTGTTGAACCTGCAACTAGTAGAGCCTACAACTAGTCGAACCTGCAGCCCTATCTAGCCCTGTCTAGCCCTGTCTCTGTTTGTGCTTCGGGTTGGACTTGCAGTAAACATAAACGCGGCCTTTGCGTCGGACTATGTAGCAATGTGCGCAGTACTTCTTTACCGAGGACCCTACCTTCATTCCACGCGCCTGCATGAGCACGGGCATGTTCCGTAGCGATTCCCATTGCATCAGGCGCCCTGCAGGCCGCGCAACCGGCCGGAAGGCGTGCAAAAGTCTTAACATTCGGTCAGGAAAAAGAAAAAGCTCAACCTCTGCTTACCTAACAGGGCCTCTTAGTGGACTGCGCCGTCAGCAACGACGTTGGCGGCTTGGGGATGTCTTGGAAAGGGTTTCAGAAGGGCGTGACGCGGGCGCCGCAGAACTTCAAGCAGCGGCTCAATATCAGTCAGGGTACGAAGGACCCTGTGTACATCGATGCCGAGCGGCGGTTCCAGGCGATTGAGACGCAGACCAAGAAGCTGCACAGCGAGTCCAAACGGTACTGGACGGCGATTTCGCAGATGTTGAACCACCAGATTGAGTTCAGCCGTGCGATTGAGGAAGTATACAAGCCGATCTCAGGGCAAGTGTCGAACCCCGATACCCTGGAGCCCGAGGGCAATCCGGAAGGGATAGCCGCCTGCGAGCAGTACCGCGACCTCGTGGAGGAGCTTCAGGCGCTGCTACGGCCTGAGCTAGAGCTCATAGAGACCAAGGTGCTCAAGCCGGCGGATGAGCTTCTGAGCCTCAGCAAAACGATCAAGAAGATGTTCACCAAGCGCGACCACAAGCTGCTGGACCTCGATCGCCACACAAACTCGCTCAAGAAGCTCCAGGAAAAGAAGGAGCGCAGCGTCAAGGACGAGGAGAAGCTGTTCAAAGTCGAAAACGACGTAGAGATTGCGACCGAGGAATTCAACTACTACAACGAGCTGCTGAAAGACGAACTGCCGCAACTGTTCAAGCTGGAGGCCGAGTTCATCAAGCCGCTGTTCGAGTCGTTCTACTACATGCAGCTAAACATCTACTACACCTTATACACGCGCATGGAAGAGATGAAGATTCCGTACTTTGACCTGACAACCCCAGTGATGCAGCAGTTTTTGCAAAAGCGCGGCGACATCAAGGAGCGCACCGAGGCCATCAGTCTCACGCATTTCCGCGTCGGGCACGCCAAGGCCAAGTTGGAACTGACCAAAAAGCGGTACAACAAGGGTGACGAGACCGAGAGCGCGGCCGCAAGTCCAGGATCGCCGGCCCCGCCTGCCTACGCAGTTGATCCGAGCCAGCAGTATGCATCGCCAATTGCCGGCCAGCCGGCATATATCCAGCCCGCGCAGGTTCCGGGGCAACCCACTTACGGTCAGCCGACGTATGGTCAGCCCGCATATGGGCAACCCGCGTACAGCCAGCCGGCGTATGGTCAGCCCACATATGGGCAACCCACACCCGTTGCCGTCGAGAAGCCAACTGCAGCTTCCCCCGTTATCCAGCAGCCCAGCGAGAAGCAAACCTACCAGCCAGTGGCCGCAGCCGCCCCGGTACCTCACGCTGCTGTCCCGACTGGGGAGTGGTGCACAGCGCTCTACGACTACGCGGCCCAGGCAGATGGCGATTTAACATTCAACGCAGGTGACCGCATCCAGATCGTGCAGCGCACTGCGGACGCCAACGGGTGGTGGACCGGAAACCTTAATGGGATCCAGGGCGTGTTTCCCGGAAACTACGTGCAACTGGGCTAAACGGGAGCTGCTGCCAGCCTGCCTCACTGGTTTGTTATAACCTCGCGCGAACCACCTCAGTAGCAAGCTAAGGTAATGCAGATCAGAACCGTCCTCTGTCCTAGGCGTTCTCCCTGTGTGGGCAGAGAATCCTGTATTTCGGGCAAACGAGCAGGTCTCGCAAGTTAGCTATAATTAAGATCGTGAATATATAGTCCCAATGACGGCGCATGCTGCAAGCCTAAAAGCTCGCGGTAGTCGCATAGATCTGCAACGATGGTGCCCGGAGTACATCACAGCGGATATCTGCCCCCGAGTCCCCCGATCCCAGTCCCTTCGCACCGTGACGTTGCGTCAAGGCCAACCTAGCAAGTCCTTGCAGCAGGTGGTGCCAAGGCTGCAGTGCGGGATCCCAAGTGTCCCTAACCCTTGGCCTGCTTGTTTTGCATGTGGTAGGAGGACGCTGAGGTAAGGCGTATAGTCTAAATTGTCATTCTCCGCAAAAAAGACAAGGACCGAGTTTTAAGAGCCAGCAAGGACAACTGCTGCATCTCCTACCCAACCACCAACTGTGGTGACACACAACGCGTAGGGTCCCGTCGCTCGTTTCTCCCTCCTCTCCTCCCTGAGGCGATCTCCAGCGAAAACCCGTTTCCTTCCGCTACGCGGGCCCTGAGCTATGGATCTCTCGTCTTCACCGACGAAGACGCTGACGTCGTGGTGGAAGACCTTTAAGCAGCGCGAGGAGTCGCTCACGGAGCATCTGCGCCCCAGTCTGCCCCACATGTCCCAATCGTCGAGTGCCGTGCCACAGGATACGAAAAGGCCTCTTCCACCGACGGTTGTCACCAATCAAGGCCGCCAGGTTACTGTTCCCGCCGCTTATGTGCGCAGCCCGATCTTTGGTGCACCTCTGGATGTTTCTATTCGCTACGCCTCAGTTCGCATCTCGCTGGCCGATCGAAGCGGACGCAGCTTCGTCTACGGCTACGTGCCTGTGATCGTGGCCAAGTGCTCGGTCTATCTAAAGGATAACGCCCAAGATGTTGCAGGAATCTTCCGTATATCGGGGTCAGTTCGCCGGATTAAGCTACTGCAGGACACTTTCAATTCGCCGCCCCGATTCGGTAAGGACATTGACTGGCAAGGCTTCAGCGTGCACGATGCGGCAACCGTGCTGCGACGTTATTTAAACAACCTGCCTGAGCCCATTGTCCCCATAAATTATTACGCGAAGTTTCGCGATGTACTAAGAGAAACCCCCGAAGTTCTCGACTATATCGATGCCAAGGCAGCCATGCTCAGTCCCGGCGCACACGCGGCTGCCACGTCCCCAGGTATTGCCGACGAAGCCGGTAGCGCGTCCTTTGACGCTGTGGACATGCCAGCGGAACCGTCGCCCAAGGCGACGGCCAAGGTGCTCAAGGCGTACGAGGAACTAATCTTCAGACTCCCGCCAGTCAACCTGCAACTCTTGGTGTATTTATTAGACTTGCTTTCCGTGTTTTTGGCTGAATCTGGTGTCAATCTAATGACCGCTTTCAATCTTGCGGCCGTATTCCAACCCAGCATACTGTCCCATCCAGACCATACTCAGGCTCCCAAAGAGCTTGAACTATCACGCAACGTCGTGGAGTTCCTTATCACCCACGCTACCGACTTGTTACACCGGGTTGAGCAACTCGCAATAGATGAACATGAACGGGTATCTGCAGCTGGCGAAGGCCCACGGCGCACCACCCCAGCTGATACTGACAGTAGCGTGGTGGCCTCGTCTCTTCCCGTGCCAGTCTCAAACCAGGGAGGGCAGGCGGTCCCTCAGCTATTGGTGACTCCAAATGAGCCTGGTGTGCCCCAGAATCACCGACGTCATCATTCCAAGTCTTTGAGCAGCGCACAACCACCGCAGCTTGCCCAGGTCCCTGTGGGAACGCCAGATTCATCAAATCTTGGGTTCGGCATGTTTACCGCCTTGAGACGCCAGGTCAGCTCGTCCCGTCGGAGAAGCGATCGCAATCCCTACATCGCCAGTAATGACTCGACATCGAGTCTCGGAACTGGCAGCATAAGATCGACCGAGGACAGGCACAAGACATCCAGCCGAGGAACCAGCCCCGTGCGGTCGGACCATGACAGCATGAAGTCGCGTTTGCGCCGGTCTATCTTTCCGTTCCGCCATCCCACTGGTGACGAGTATGGAACTGATCACAGTGACCGGGGTCACTAGGGCGACCTCGCTGCCCCGACTTAACCGTCCTTGAAGTCCGACAAACACCAGGACAGTAATTGATACGAGGGCCCGATTGAAGGGTTCTCAAGCCATTGCTCGACATATATGCCTTCCACACCTCGTAACTAATTAATTGGCATACAGCATATGGCAAGAACTGCTGGCTATCTTTGGCCTGACAGGTATTTATGCGAACGCTCATATACACGTAATTGAAAAACAGTTGTCAATACCAACTGCCACCATCAATACTACCGCCTGGGACTGTTTACCTAGTGACTTTTTAGTTATTGCCCAGACTACAAAGATAACGCATGATGACCTTAGTAAGGGCACATATCTGGGGGCTTGAACCCCAAGAGAATTCGTGTCGCTGGAGCTCACCATGCAGGGAGTCCTGGCGTTTGGGGTTACGTCTATCCTAAACACGAAGCAGTTCTCATGGGTGTTTCTTGTTGACTGGATTCTCATCCAGTGTGTGGCAATCTTCATTTTATTTTATGTGAGCCGCCTCATTGCGTGGCTCATAACCCTGCTCGTTGGTACCTACCTTTGGCACCGCCACCGCGTGATCCTCAAAGTTGGCAGCATCAAGTTCTCCCTTCTTGGAGGTCGGTTTTTTTTCAAGCGATTTGTATACATCGGTGAAAACGAATCCTTCTGTATTCTCCAGGGGTATCTCACGTGGCAGTTTTGGTACAGACACGTCCGGCGCGCGGCCTATTTACGCGGAAACACAGACCGGTTGGCCAACGCGAAACTCCCGACGCGCCTGACCCTCACTCTCTATGGCTTTGAGTGGTTCGCCTACAATCGCTCAGCAATCTACGATGAGCTAGCCAAAAAGGCTCACGACGCACGTTATGAGAACTCAGAGTCAGGTGCAAAAGAGTTCCACGCGTCTGGTGAGTCCCAAGACAGGTTTGATACGACCTCGAGTGCGTCGCACCGAGGGCTCACCATCTCGAAAGAGTTGAGCTACACAGAGCAGAAAATACTCTCTTTTCTTCCATTGGATATTACATTCCATACATGCGCTGCTATACTGGGCAATGGCGACACTCAGTCGCTGTTGGTGATTAGGACAGATCGAGCCACAGCGCTCGTAGACATTTCACCACCGTCAAACGTGCATGATCGCTATATGATGCAGTTTAGCTTGACCTTGAAGAACCCAAAGGTAGAACTCCTTCCTAATGGTGGCTACAAAGGGCGTGCTTCAGTTTTTGCTGCCGGCACGCAGCCCCTTGCGAGTCTTGCCCCCAAATGGTATCAACTCTGGAACTTCAAATCACAAAAAACGAAGTCGCTCAAAGGGATGTCTTGGCCTGGTCTATCAAGATATTATAGTGCACAGCACTCCGAGCAGCAGATACCAAAGTACTCTGAAGAGTATGCCAAAGTGACCACTCTTTTGGAGTGTGATCTCATGACTATTGAATACCAGTTCGACGACCCAGGACCATCCGGAGGTTCCGAATCGGACTCCCTGAATCTACCCTATTCTAAAGGCGCCCAAGCAGGCATCGCAGATGAAAGTCGGAACGATTTTGATAAAGGTCCATTATTCAAGATAAACTTGCGCATAACAAATGCCTCCTTTAACTATGGACCCTGGGCCGAGCGACAAAGGGTAGAGCTTTTCGAAGTTTTTTTTCCCACACTGTGTGTCGATTCTACCCCCTTCACGAGCCCCGCTGCTGGACAGCCGAGGGTATATCGTTCGGCTGAAACTTTTGTTGAGTTTGAAGGTCAATGTGTGGTCCGGGTCCCCATCAGGGAACAATCAAAAGATCAAGAATATTTTGCTAAGCAGACCGGTGAAAACAACCACGGTCAAAGAAGTTTTGGCTGGATTGACATCTCAGCCGTATCAGGTACGACACTCTCTTACGCACAACCCATGGTACCGAATTTGGAGAATAGTTGGTTGACTACGTTCATGTTGACGATGAAAAGGGTAGAGGTACGGACGTCTGTTACCCACGGTCCCCTTCTTTTCGCGGACCATCATTCCCTGCTAATAAATCAGCAGTCACCTTTGAAATGGAACGGTTTGCAACAGTGGAATATTGAGCACAATGCGCTGAATTTACGATCATTTGTCTTGCGTGAGCATGTCTCTCTAGTCAATGATTTGTTTACAGACTTTTCTGTCGGACCGGTGGTTCCCTACAGCCGCTTCGTACCAACTATTTACAAGATCCACTGGAATATACGTGATGTTGCATTCTATCTCAATGTCAACAGTCAAAACATTATCAATAATCCTATCAGCTTGTCAGAAAATGTGTTTTTGGTCTTGTCCTCCGACATTCTCACCATCGACCTTGTGTTACCACGCGACAACATCGTTGATCTTGAAAACATTTCGAACTATTCTATTACGACTCCGTGCTTGAGGCTTCATCTAAGCGTTCCTTCCTGGCATACATTCGAGGGGTTCATGGATTCCTCGTTTATTGCAAAAGTTGATAACTTCGTCGTCCGGCAATCTGCAGCTCTCGTCACCAACTCTAAACTTGGAAAACCTGATACAATGATTTTTGATATTAAGGGGGAAAATTTCACCTTCCTGGTGTATGGCTTTGTGATAGAATATTTGATGGTTCTGCGGGGCAACTATTTTGGGCATAAATACCATTTCCAGACCACGGAAGAGTTTTTGCAGAAAAACAAGGCAGCTGAACCAGAACTTTTCAGTTTCTCTAGACAAGAGCCCGACACAGATGTGAGCATAAGTTGCTTGGTTACCAACACTGCATTTGTCTTTCCGGGGTATATTTACAGCGCCAGAGATAACCTGTCCCTGAATGTAAATGAACTCAGCGTTGAGTGCCGATTTACGAACTATTACATGGACTTACAAGCTCATTTCATTGTGGTTAACGGCTATTTTAATAGAGACATGGCACTATCGCAGATAAAAGAGCTATCGGCTATACGCGCTGGAGAGCGGACGGTTTTTCTGAGCGAATTGGTCGTGCATGGTCATCGTATGTTCGGCCTTCCCCCGTCAGAACCCACTTACCATTGTAAGTGGGACATGGATATTGACGATCTATCGATCTGTTGCCAAATTGATACCTTGTTGATGCTGAAAGCGATTGCTCAGAGCTTCCATTACACATTCAAGGATAGCGAAAACAAACCGAGTTTGGCACCTCAGGTGCTTCACGATGTCACATTTGTTTCGGTGAACTTGGAGTCCCTCCATGTTGAAGTTAAGCTGCCTATGCAAGGATCACTGGGCCTCGAATGTGCACCCGTCCGGGTACGTCTTAATGATTTTGCTAATCTTCGGTACAGTCAAAAAGTTAATTTTGATGTGCCGTTTGTCCGCTTATTTGCCACACTAGACGATCAGCTGGTAGCAGATTTGCGTTTGTCGATATACCTGACTTCGTTTGTCAACAACAAAGACAGCATACAGTCCAGACTAGCTCAGCAAAGGCACATTACTTTGCACGACAGCCTTTTTCACAGGTGTCCCTTTCTGCTGGAAGATAACTACCGCTACTCTGAAGTCTACGAGACAAGCAGGACCGCCAATGATACGATTGATCCCACAAGTCCAATTCCTGATCTTCCCCCCCAGTTGAACAGTGAAACCGCTGTTTTATTGGAGCCACTTGTATGGATGCTGAAGCACACGGAGTTTACGGAATATGCAAGCGAGAACATTTCCGTCTCCCGCCAGACCATTTATGGTACCCATGAATCTATCAAAACGAACGTTAGTTCACTAAATATAAAAAACAGGGATTGTCGCCAAAATACTTTCGTCGAAGAAACCACCAGGTGCGACTTTTTACCACCAAAGTCTTGGGAGCGATATGCGACTGATTTCTCCCTCCCAGAACAAGAACAAGACACAGGCCCACGAGCTGTTCCGTGGACACCGGAAGCGCCCAGCTTGTCTGCACACAACCCAGAAATTGAATACGACGCGAAAATTGTTGAAATCCCCAAAATGGAAGGAATGATTCTTCCCCAGGCCATTCAAGTTCTGGAGACTTTGACTGGAATTTCAAACAACAATATCGAAGCGATCTTTGATGACCTGCAAGCCGATCTTATTTTCTCGCTTGAAACACTAGACTTTCCTGAATGTTGCAAAAGATTACGCGTTGCTTGCCCTGTAGTTGACATCAAGTTTGGAGAGCTTTCGCCAAGTTCGACCCGAGATGAAATTCAACTGGTTGACGATTATATTTTCCTTTCGATTTCAAATCTTTCATTGATGTATCAAGAGACGAAAGATATGAAGCCACAAGAGGGACAAAACAGTCCAGGAGAGGTTGATAACTACAACATTTCCAAACTTGTTCGAGCTGGCTTTGACGACTTGGTCATTGCAATAAGGAAAGGCAATATTGTGCCACCTCTTCAGCCAAATGTAGCCCATTTCCAGATTTCTAAGGCTGCGTGCTGGTGGGCAGGTGACAAGGATCAAAATGCTAGCTGTGGAGACGCTTTACTGGATAATGTCGACATTTTTTTGATTGCTGAACACGTCAATTGGCTATGTGATTTCTTACTTTGCTTGATTGAGCAAAGCATCCTGGCGATTGACACCTCCGCGGCAATGCGGCACAAGAGTTCTAACAGTATGGCTGCACTGGCCATTCTTGCCGTTGCAGAGTATGGAGATCTGCATGGCATTGAAGATGACCCTTATGTGTTGTCAAGGCCATCAAGCAGACTCATGTCGGTCCAGCATGTTCGGTTCAAAAATAGCTGGCGTATCATGGTGCGTCTAAGGTATCTTCTCCAGAAAATACCCCGCTCTGAACTGAGTAGCACTGAACGTGATATGGTTAACGGTAAGACCGTGCTTCCCGAAGACGCGAAAGAACGAGTTTTGAGGATATTTAACAAATGGCGAAGTTGGGAGCACGTTGAAGGGTTTTCAACGTCCAAAATTTTTAGCCTATTCAAGAACAAAATTGAAAACAAAGACTTGTTGTCTCTCCTGGGGCATGCGAAACTCGATGTTAAGAATATTTCGTTGCGCCTCAGTCATGGACATCTAGATGAAGACTTTGCAAGTGTTGATGGTCTGAGAGCTGAGCTGAACACTAAAGAGCATTTACAAGCCACACAATTGGAACTGACAGTTCAACTGCGCGTCCTAAAATTGTATTCGACCAAGAATACAATTATTTTTGCCGCAAATATCCAAGATACGTTGAAACGTGTAAGATCAAGACTCTCTGAAGTTTTCTCGCCAAGGAAATCAACACCCGTCTCTGGCTCGGTACCACCGTCTGGGGGGGCCAAGGTCCTCCAATGCAATGTGAACATATTGATACACGACTCCAGTGCAACTGTCAACTTTGCGGTCATCGCGCTGGAGCTCCAAAATCATAGTCTACAGCTATCGTTTGCCATTGAAAACCGTGGCGTTAACTCCCCAGGCTCTTTTTTCGCATCCGGCTTCTGTAAAAATGACAGCTCCGCTTTAAGGATCTACCGATTGGACATATCGAAGGAACTAGTAGACTATCTCCTAGAAACCCCGAAAGTGGCTTTTGCTGCAAACACTACGACTAGTGGGGTCAAAGTTTGGACCTCTGTATCGGTTTCTAATTTGTCCCTGGCTCTTAATGCCACTCTAAGTGAGTTGCTTGATGCGACAGACCTGTTCATTGAGCAAGACTTGCCACTGTTCGCCAACTTCTCATCTGTGGACCACCCAACAACAAAAGATAGGAAGAAAGCAAGTTACATTTTCAGCGTAGACCTGAATGTCGCTAACATTGCGTTTCATCTCACACCTATTAAGAAATTTTCGTTCGAGCTTGTTGGTCAGGACTATAGCGCTCGCTTTCGTGAGACTGAACATTCAACTTTTTTTGTGGACACTGAGCTGGACAATCTCGTCATAACAGTGATCCACGATGGCCAGGACAAGCTAGGCAATTTCCGACATGATGGCGTCAAGTTTCTTTTACGTTACCAGTACTCCCTCTCTGCTGCGCGTGAACTCTTTTATAGCGTTGAAAGGGTGAGTCTTGAGACTACCTCTGTCGTACTTCTTTTGGAATATATTAGAAACCATCAGGTCATCACCAAGTTCAAAGAAGCACTATCCTCTCGAAAAAGTAAACCGGATGTTTCTCCGGCCGCAGTGGATTCTAAGAAACCAGCTAACTTCGCATTCAATTTCCATGGTTCAATTGACGAGGTACTTCTGATTTTGCCCCTTCAAACAACAGCCTTTCGATTTGTATTCAGCGGCATCAAACTAGATATCGACACTTTCAGATGGCTTGATCACATTAACGATACAGCCAGGAGTGTAGCTACTCGACCACCCATGGGCTCAGTATCACTGAAAAGTTTCAAGACTGTGCTCGTGCGTGGGACAGAATACGAAGAACTTCTTTCTCTTCAATTAACAGCAAGTCATAACAGGAGGCGCGGTGAGCAAAGTATACACGTTACAAGTGACCATTTTGCTGTAACCTTGAGTCCGCAATCTACAAGCAGTATCGTCAGGGCATATTCGAGTCTGGGGAAATATGTCGAGGTCTTTCGTGGAACAACGAGCGCCGCCTACGAAACCTCGTCGAGCAAAGATCCAAAATCGAAAGACTCTTTCAGAGATCTTCTTAAAATACGTGCTGCGATCGCCCTCTCAAATTTCTCCTTTACGTGGAGCACAGGTCACAGAGTTTCTAATGGCGAAAAATTCGTGATTGGGTATGATCTACTCCAAGTGAACTTGAAAAAACTACGCTCTCGTATGGATTTGAGAGGCTTCTACGTAAAGACTATGCTTGACAAACCGCAGGCAGCTGATGAGAGGGTGAACTCTGCAATACTCCCTCATGTGGAACTCATTGGAATTTTACTTTATGAGGAAGATAAGAAGTTGCTGTATATGCATTTGAAGGGGCAGTCGTTGAGAATCGACATTTTACCATCAATTGCGCCATTAGTGGTTGGAATCCTGAGTTCATTTGAGTACGCTTTTGAACTTGCCGAGTCTAGCAAGTCCAAAATTGCCAATAAAATACCCACTGCTCAACTTCCGAAGTCCCCAACAAGCCGTGGTTGGACTGGTGGCTACTCTGTACACATGGAGTCCAAATTCGACAAGGCGGTATTTTCGCTTTGGGAGAGTGCGCTCAAGGATGAGATCAAGGACGAGACAGCTATCAAACCTTCGTTGGAGTTATTTTCACCCACTGTGGATATCTTGACCGAGTACATATGCTCGGAAGTATCGCAGGATAATGTATTGTTGACCGTCAATATTGGTAGGTCGGTTAATGTCCTTTACCCGAAGGCAATTGTTGAAGTGAAAAACATATTCAAGTACGCTGAGCGTCTGATGATTGAACGCAGGTCGCGCAGGGCGCACAAGGACATTCCTGCGCAAGTTAATGATGCTGATGCAACGTCTAAGGCCACTTCCGACCCTAAGATATCATGGGCTAAGTCTGAAAAAAGCGTTTTGGACCAGCTACTACAAGACCTATCTCTCAATGCGGAAATACATTTTGATACTCAGGAACTTACACTAAACTCCATGCCATTCGCCAACCTAGCCGCAACTGCATCCACACAGGCAGTAGACCTATTCTTGACGTCACCAACTCAAGGGCTAGATCGCTACGTTGCCCTATCAGGTGTGATTAAAAATTTGCAGGTATACCTTCAGCACGTCTATTCAAGAGAGACGAGTGGATATGTGAGTATCGCTAATACAATTGCAAACCTGACGCATAAACACAGCGGAAACTTCATTGAAAACCCCATCGAGATAGGCATCAAGGTCAGCTCCCCCAAATTTGATGTCAGCGCCAGTAAATTTAGCGATTGGAAATTGTTCAGAGATATTTGGGGCGCCGAAGTGAATTTGATTCCTCGGCGCAAGTCCAGCTCCGCAGCGTCACGGCCCAACCTACGTGAAAGCGGCGCTCTCGACTTTGCTGTTATCAATACATTTGCACTCAAATACCGAAAAGCCATGGAGACAGTACCGTCACCGTGGTTGGTAAACCTCAGTATCCAGTCTCTTGAGGGTTGCATCGATTTTGGCCAGTCTACTGGACGGTCGATTTTGAGAGCCGACAAACTATGGCTCGCAATGATGAAAACATCGCATATTGACCAGTTTCTTGTCGTCGGCATTGACCACCTTTCTGTGCAAAGCACGGGCCGCATTGCGGGCTACGCAGTCATACGCGGCACCGAACTTCGTGTCAATACTCTGTGGGAAAGTGCTTCTATTGTTCCTTGTATTCAAGCTGCATTCAGCACTGGGGAGTTGTCCTTGCTAGTTAGTCTTGATTACCATCCGTTCCTGATGGCATATGCTCAAAAGCTGCAGCTCGGTCTAGCCAATGTGCACGAGGTTTTGGACAAGTCAGTACACAAACTGCTGGTTACGTTTTCAGTAAGCAAAATCGGCCTACTTGTGACTTCTTTGATTGCAGCACACTTGCTGGATATACAGGGTCTGTTGAAGAGCATAGACATGACCCAGGCAGACTTCTATCAGTCGACGCTACCATCTACAGGCTATCTTTCATCTTTGAAACCACATGACAATCCAAGAAGTGCCATGAAAAAGGCTGCGAGATCCTTGTCCAGGCACATGATGGTACGCGTGAATGCTTTTATCGAGAATATACAGCTTTCTGTCTTCCCTACAGAGTTTACTGATGGAGCAGCGATGCACATGCATTCTCAAAATGTTGAAGCATCGTTTTCACAAGTAAACAAGGATGGGATACTGGAATCAGATCTGAACCTGGCCCTGTCTAGCTATACCGCGAGTGTTTTGACCTTGAGACAAAATCCCAACATGGATACGTCCAAACTCGAGCCAGAAGCGTTTGGAAACTACGTGGTGGGACATAGTTCCGGAACTGTCATTGCCCAGATTCCACATTGTCGCATTGTGATGACGACGCAAGATAACTTGAGAGAGAACCCCACAGTGGACTATGTGTTTGAAAGTACTTTTGGAGGCGCCGTGGTAATTCGTTGGAACTTGGGTGCAGTGACCTTTGTGAAAGAATTGTTTGAAGCACATTCTCAAGCTTGGGAAGCAGCACGGGTACTGAGAGACCACGGTATACGGAAAGAAAAAGTTGACAGGTCGAAGACAAGTCAGAGTGCACGCGATACCACCACCTACGTTGCTAAGAAGGCGCCAATTATCGTTATTCCTCAGCTACATGACATGGGCGATGCCACGCCGCCTATAGAATGGATTGGTCTGAATCGTCAAAAACTTCCCGCCGCGGTGCACCGCTATGTTATTCGCACACTGAACGAATTTGTGCAAGAAATGGAGGCCGTCTATCAAGAAATCCTTGGCCATTCTTGAACGCTTTTAGCTAAACGCAGTTGCAAGATGATTATATTTATTTGATCCGTACATAGCTTATTTAAGAGGGATCATACGCGACATGGCAGCGTTAGCAGTGGCAGCCTTACGCTTAGGAGGCTTGTAGGTAATGGAGAACTCACCAAGGTAGCGGCCGAGCATTTCAGGGCGTACCTCAACGGCGTTAAACACCTTACCGTTGTACACACCAATAACGTTGCCAATCATCTCAGGCACAATCATAACGTTGCGCAGGTGGGTCTTAACAGGCTGGGGCTTGTCACCGCTGGCCTCAGACTTGGCCTTGCGGAGCTTAGCCATGAAGCGCTGGGTCTTAGCGTTGCTTCCAGACTTGAACTTTCTGCGACCACGAGAGTGGAGGAGGGGAATGAAGTCCTCAGTGCTCATGTCTAGCAAATCGGCAACATCAACACCGCGGTAGGAAAACTTCTTCAAGGTCTTCCGACGGCGAGTCTCGGTACCCTGCGTGTTATCGGCCATATTGAGGTTGTACTATGCCAGAGTCGTCGAATGGAATTTGGCACCCAGTGGGTGTGTGACGGGCCTCGCACTCGTGCCCTGTGCCCTAATGAGAGCGGGCAAAAATGCGCATCATGTGACCTAAGACCTTGAGCACCCAAGTCACGTCAATGTCTGTACGCACCTGTTTCTGAAGCATTGGCTATGTTTGCTAACTATGAGATGCCCCTAATATTATCGAAAAAGCAACCGGAATCATGTACTAGAAGCGTTTATCATGTGTATACAGTCACGTGACTCATAGGGCTCTGACAGCCAATTTGGCGCTTTGTTGCCAAGTAACTTTCATAGTAGCGGCCTTCACAAAGATCCCAATTATTGTGGCAGCTTATGCTTCTAGAGTGATAACTAAGACCCCGGGCAGCTTTAATAATCCCTGACATTGCGCCGCTTCATCGGGCACCAGTGCTTCATGTCAATTCGCACCTACCGAGCGGAGACATCTCGACCAAAAGACCCGATAGCTACACCGGCACAGGGTCTTAAAGATCTCTTGAGTGCCAATGTAAATCCAGCGCCCAGTCAATTTGAGATAAAGGTCCTCAGAACCGCTCATGCCGATGATGATGATTCGAAATGGGACGAGTATTGTGCCCAATTAAAGACCAAGTTCGTCCGCGCACTTGGATCCTATTTTATGGAGCCCTATATGCGTTGGTCCCATGACCATGGGCAGGTAATGGCTCAAATGGAATACTTATTCCAACGTGAGGAACTCAGCGATCTCTGGAAATGCATATACAGCTTGGTGGAGCGCGAGACGCAAAAACTACTTGAAGGGTTTTTATCAAGCGATACTAAATCACCAGTTTATGTCGCTGAATTATTTATATTTATTGGACGCACTTGGAAAGTAAAAGTGAGCAAGCTGTTGACCCGCTTGACGTGGTTCGATGGCCGCTATCTAAGTCCTCAGTATGGCACCACTGCCGAAAAGTGTCTAAGCCAAATCTTCGTGAGCGCGTTTCTATGCGATCAGGGAGTGCTACACAGGATACAGACGATTATGGCCAAGCTCATGAGGGAGGCACGTCTCGGAACACAGACTGCACTTGCCAGCCTCGTGTCGATTGTGGAAACTTACGAGTCGACCGGAAATGGGTCGTGCCGCGCAGATTTTCGCGAGGTAGTTGTGTCCGCGATGAAAAAGATGGCGATCACAGAAGCATGTCAAGCGTTAGCGCCCTCGTTTGTGTTCCAGAATACCCGCTCAAAACCAGTACTTTCCGTATGGTATGCTAGGTTTCTTGAATGGAATGATAGCGAGCAGATACTGTGGAAAAGCATTGGCAGTTCTGGCAAGTTTTATGCGGCGGTATTTGATGAAATTAAAGATTGTGTGGTCAACGACCTATTCGGAACGGTTCTGTGCAAGTATTTCCCACTCTCGCTAGTCTCGGGTGATATTAAAGCTGCCAATGACATTTATGGGCTTTGCAGTAATAACGCCGCTGCTGCAATCAACAAAAGCACTAGTCAGTTCGCGGTTGAGTATGCCAATGCAGCCGAGCGAATCTTTGTGACAGACTTGCTGGGAAAAGGGCTTTTTTTGGTAGCTCTTGAGGAGCTGGTATCAGCCTCTTCTGAGAGAACTCAAACGAGTCGTCTCCTCCATACACTTTGGGATGGCATAGCGGGAGTCGTTGAAACCTTGCCTCAGGCATTAGCACGGGCCTGTGCGTTCTATCTGAGAGAGTGTCATAACCAACCGCCTGTGGTATTGGAAAGGCTTGGCCTCATTTCAAACATCCTGGAAAGTCTAAAGGACACTGATCCATTCTACATTGAACTATCGGATGTGCTATCTAGCGTATGGTTGACAGACGCCCTCTCGTCGTCAGTTGACCGCTGCCGAAACGATGCCGCAATATTGACCAAGGTTTTTGGTGAAGAGCGAACATATCCTATAATCGTCAAAGCAAGTGATATTCATGGCCAATCGACCTATCACTCGTTATACGAACAAACTGCGTTATTGAAACGACCAGCAGATGACACTGTTCCTTTTTCGACGATAGTTGACAATGTAGTCATTCTGGCTGGAGAGCAGTGGCCTGGTAAGTTCAAGGGCGAATCATGTGAAAGTATAACCTTCCTAGGCTTGAAAGGACCGTCCACGGCTCTAGCAGACCTGTACACAGATATGTTTCCAAAGCACAAACTACAATGGTACCCTGACCTGAGCGTTTGTAAGGTTTATCTGAGCGGCATCGAAGATCCTCTTACTTGCACCATGACTCAATTGATTATTCTCGAACGTGTAATGTCTTCGGGTTCCCAAACTCTTGAGAAATTGAGTGAAAATATTCCACTCCCCAAGAACACGATTTCTCGAGCTGTTGGCGATTTGACAGAGAGTGACGTCCTGACGTTACACGCTACAGCTGACAGAGATGCAGCTCACCACAAGGTCACATTTAACTACGACTATATTCGTGGTCCTAATCCCACGTAGCATGATAGGTTATACGCAGAGGCGACTCGTTTCATTATAAATTATGGTTCTGTTGCCATTGATAACCTGATTAAGACCAGGTTTAAGTGTATTGCCGGTATTTCGGTCTTTTGTGACATTCCTTACATGAAAATAATCTATGGAATCTGCTTGTCTTGGCTCACTTAGAGCTAGTACCTGGCTTGCTCACTGGCAGTACGCTAATGTCATAAATATTTCGTTCTTGTACCTATCTTCTACTCAGCTTCAAAAATGGCGTAAGCATTGGTGAGCACCGTCTCGATCACTCTCCCCTGCACTGCCATCTCTCCAACATTAGAATAGTCAGTCGCCATAAGAGTAGGTCCCCACACAATGCCCAGATTGGTAGTTCCCATACGATTGATAGCTTCCCTCTCCTGTACCCGATAAAGATGGAAAATGAGGTAACGGAGTGTAGTGTAGTTTGCATCCGGGAGCTTGTTGATAACAGCATGTACGGTATCACGGCGGAGGATATCGTCCTCGATGTTCGCGGCATTCATAAACTCAGTCTGGAACTCCTTTGTGAGCAACGGGTCCGGCAGTTCTCTAAAATACAACTTTAAGGCAGATGCAACACTGTGAATATCGTTGACCTCCTCTGACGGTCTCAGCAAGTCCACTGCCGCGGCATCGACATTGAATTCACGTTTAATTTCCTGTATCTGTGCCGCGTTGCCATTGGTGCGATAAATCCCCTCGACTTCTAAGCCAAAGTTATCAATGGCCTGGATGCACTGATAAACTACACGTGGAACAGTGCCCTCTTCGTAGTCCAGTAACTCTTCAAGATTTGTGCCATATACAGCCAAGCCGTGGTGTTGCTGATCATATTCGGGTCCCTTGGCAACACTAGAATTCGACGGCAACATTTCCTTGGAGGAAGCAGAAGCCGGCTCAAGCGGCCTGGGTCCCGATAAGCTGCTTTCCTTGTTTGTACTCAAAATAGGTCCAGTCTTAGCTGTGCCTTGTCCCACAACAACAGAGCCTCCACGATTCTGGGCACTTGCGAGTCCTCCTGAACTTCCCGAACCTCCTGGGGCCCCTGCCCCTGGGCCTACGGAGCCTATTGGGCCTACTGGGCCTACTGGCTCTCCCTGGCCACCTGGACCCGCTAGGCCACCTGGGCCACCCTTATTGGCGCTACTGAGTATATTCGAAGGTAGAGCCGAGGTGGACTTGTTGGTGAACGAGTTAGTAGCGGGAGGGAGACTCGCTGGGGTGGATTTAGACTTGACGCCTCCCAGAGATGGGTGTTTCTTGAACACTACCTCAGACCTGTTGAGATGTTTCTTGTCTTTGGGTATCTCAAGTATGTAATTGTAGAAGTCGAGTTGGCTGTCGATCTTGCAGGCCATCTCCTTCACACTGAGATTCGCCGTAGGCGAGTTCTTGGGCTTAATCGGCGCAACAACAAACCCCCGATTCAGCTGGAGAGTCTCGCACAGGTTCGCGTAGCGTATAACCTGGAGACTGAGGGCTTCGTCGCACTCCAGAATGAGGCTCTGCAGCTTCTTCCCGCTCTCGACCCTGTGTTTCTGCTCAGTTTCACGGCGGAGCCGCTGCACAGCATCGACTTTCTGCTGGTAGTCCACCTCAGCCACCGTCATGCGCTTGTGTAGCTCTTCCTCGGACTTTTTGCTGAACCCCAGTTTCTTGGACGCGTCGCCCGTACGCACCCGATCAAGTTCCTCACACGTCATGTCATACTTCGCCTTGGCCTTCTCCGACAGCTGCTCTGCCTCCAACAGATTCTTTTCGTGGCGAAGGGCGGTTTCCTTGACCGATTTGCGCTGCCTGTCGACCGACTTGACCAGCTCGTTAAGCTCGTCGTGGATACGGTGCATTGAGTCAATAAAGCTATTTCCCGCATCTCCCAGCCGGTCGGTGGACTTGATGATGTCGAGAATTTGGGTCTGGAAGGTGCCCTTCTTAATCTCCGGCCTACGGAAGGTGTCAGTCAGCCCACGCGCCGTTTTCTTGAGGTGAGCCGAGTGCTCCGTCTCCACAGTGGCAATTTTCTTGATAAAGATCGCAAACTCCTTGCACGAGAAAATTGACTGCTTTAGTCGCGTCAGAAGTGCATCGGTACCCGCGTCAGAGAGGACTATCTCCTGGAGATTCGGGTCCTTCAGCAGGTAGCTGGAATTTGCTGGTACGAAGGCCGTGCCGTACGAAGCTGCAGGGTTGCTTGCGTCGGGTGCACCTCCAGGGGCTCCATGATTGACGTCCGTACTCATAACACGTCGATGCCAGATGTCTAGTAGCCCCTGGCTGAGTAAGGCATCAAGCAATTGCGCCTACTTATATACCAGCAAAGGAAATGCGATGCGGTCTCTGCCAGCTATTATATTATGTTATTATTGTACCTAATTTTTCAAATTACTTATTTGCTAGGTAGATAATGGATGCGTTGTTGTGCCCTGCAGCAGACTTGCTATGGTTTAAAACCACTGCATCTACGCCTTGTGCCCACCGGCGCCGAGAGACGCTCTCCCTAGGCCTCAAAAATAGCAACGGATGGGGTTCGCGAAATCTTCCGACTCTAAATTCCCTGGGGGCGCTATTTTCCTCAAGGTATGCATTTCGTTGATAGAGTTTGCCCAGTTTTGTGAATAGCAAACCAGTCACACTGCCATCAGTTATTCTGAGTTATTCAGAATATACTTAAATTCTAAGCTTTGCCCGCTATTCTACAATCTGTGACACTTGGTCTGAATTGTCGAGACTCAAGTAAGCTGGTACGGTACGGAAGCCGATTAGCTGACGCATGGGCTGCAGGGCAGCTCAGGTTTTTCCACAGTTCTTAACATACATTTGTTTGAAGCTTCGTAAACCATGGCCGAGAAAATCAGCAAAAAGGAGCGTAAGGCGCTCAAATTCAAGAAACGCAAGCGCGGCGATGATGAGGATTTGGAGCTACTCGAAAAACCAGCTACGCAAAAAGCTGCTGCTGAGGAGCTCGCGGACACAGCGCCTGCGGCCAAAAAGCCTAAAACCGAGAAAAAGGCGCCTCCTCGGTTTATCCTGTTTATTGGCAACCTTCCGTACAACCTTACCGAGGAGCAGCTGCGCGAGCACTTCAATACCGCAAACCCGTCTGTGGTGCGAATGCGTAAAGGCTTTGCGTTCATGGAATTCAATGGCGCAGATGCCTCAAAGGACCTGCACATTGCACTCCGGTTCCACCACACGATGCTCAATTACAGAAAGATCAATGTCGAACTAACCGCTGGCGGTGGAGGCAACTCTACAACGCGACGCAAGAAGCTCAAGAATAAGAACGCTAAGCTCCAGGTCGAAATCAATGAGCGCGTCGAGGCCGAGAAAAAGGCAAAGGAGGAAAAGGAAAAAGCCGAGGCCAAAGCGGCCAAGTCCAGGTCGAAGCTCAAGCCCAAGGACGAGAAGTCAGATAAGTACAAGGAGCATAGCCGCCCAAAAAAAGACTACTACAAGGAGCCTAGCCAGCCGAAAAAAGATAACTACAAGAAAGCTGTCGACAACCTGTCGGCTGCGGATCTCAAAGCGATACACCCCGAGCGTTTGAAGCAGCTGCGCGGATGACATTTAACTATTCCTTCGCCGCCCCGGCGCTAAATATCCATCTAATTTAACTCGTCAACGTCACGTACTCTTGTCCCGTTTTCCCGGTCCTCTTGCCAAACGACAAATGCAAGTCCTCCAAAGACAATGCAAGTCCTCATGCTGATGGAACCCTTACCACATAAACAAACTGGCGGTTGACGCGTGGGACACCATATGCAAAAATACGTGGAGGAAGACCTCGAAGATGATGGTTTCGGCGACGAGGAGATACAATTTACCAGAGAAAAGTTGACTTCCAGCCGCAGCAGTGGCAAACAGCGACCGCTAGCACAATACGTAAAGCCCGAGCCTCGGGTCGACACAGTCACAGACCTCGACGAGTTCAGGGACCTCGCATTGGAGGATGTACAGGAGCAAGACACCATTAAATTCCGTCGGGGCCCGCACCGGCCGGGGCTGGGGTCTGCCTTTGAGAGCGATCCGGATATCACATACCAGGGCGGTGACGCGGAGTCGGGAACGTTGCGGAGGAAACTAAAGTCCGTGCCGTCGCAGCTCGAGTCCTACATTGAATTTGACGAGGATTTCGGCTTCCAGGGCTCGGGTCCGCTGCGTCGGGCGCGACCGCAGGAGCAGGCTCCAGAGCTGGCCCTGTCTGACAGCGACCGCTCGGCCGCCTCGCGACATAGTCACACCTCGTCCGTTTCTTCTATTGGCAGCGCATTGACCGAGTCCCTAGATGACGACGATCAGTTCGAGTTCGACGAGCCGATCACGGACCTCCGTGCACGATTTCAGGCGCGTGAACTCCGGGCCAAAATTGAAAACTCGGCTAGAGACGCCCACCTGACCATGCGGAAACACAAGTTACCGACACACCTTGCCAGCGCAAATGATGAGGACGATGTGACCGGGCTGGACTGGGACGCATTTGATGCCCAACGCGGCACCATCAACCGGAACGTCGTCTTCGGCACGTTGAGACCTCCGGTCACCACACGCGCCCGCCAGAGCCCAACGCGACTCAGGCCAGCCCAGTCATATGCACAGATACCCACTGCACCCAAAAACTTTGGTGGTGTCCCAGCGGAGCCTACCCGACGTCTCTTACGTCCGGCCCAGTCTATGTACGACATTGCGGCAGTCCGGGCACGGATGAACCGATTCGAAGCTGGCGGCAAAGAATTTGCCCAGGCACTCCCAGTCCAGACTCCGTTCAGGCAAGCAAAAAATGAGACAACACTCCTGCACCGGCCCTTGGCAGTGTACGCAGAACCCGACGGTCCGCACCGCACGTACCGGAAAAACAACCCAAAAAGCACCAGTCAGGAAGACAACACCACGGGCCTCCACAACCGCCGCCGTAGGAAACTGGGACTCATTCGCAATCCGGTGCCCGCGGGGGGTTCACCCACGAGGCAAGAGGTCAACGGCATGGTGTTCAACCCGCACACTGGTTTCTGGGAGGGCAACGAGGCCGAGTCCAGCAAGTTCGACACAATCCACGCACGCAGCGGCATGCTCATACGGAACACAGACACAGCTGTTCCAGGATCGACTGGGGATATGGTTTTCGACCAGCGCAACCTGTGTTGGATGTACAAGAGTGGTTACGACGATGCCGATCCGTTCCAGGACATTGACGATCTGCAGACGAGCGTCCACCCAGCACGAGCGTCGACTGCTAGTTTTACGAGCACAGTTGGTCGCAGGGAGACGTCGGCGGTGGAGACGTTTGTTATCACGCCTTCCGTCCAGCTACACTGGCGCGACACGGACGCGCGGTTCATGCGGAAGTTTGGTAGGTGGATCACTAACGAGGAGCAGCCAGAAGCCGCCGCGTTTGACTTATACAAAATGGTACACTGATATAACACTGATATATTTAATTCAAAAGCTCACAGCAGCTATAGTACTTGTGAGTGAGTCAGTCAGCCGCTGTGCTCTCATCCTCAAAACGGTTTCGCCAAACCGCAGGGAATCGCCGTTAATAAGCTTGGCAGCATTTGCCTAGAGTGTTTGGGCGAAGCGCTGCCATGTTTGGCACGCAGCGGCAGGCTGTTGATGAGGATGACCCGAGACAAGTTAAAGAAAACTGGTTTTACTTTCTGGGCCAGCTGGAGCACACGATCCACAGCATCAGCCCCGGAGACCCTGATGCAGCGCTACGGGGGGTGTGCGAACTGATTGCAGCAAAGAGAAATGAGCTTGGCCATCCAGCGCAGGGAGATCAGCATGGAGCTGGGGCGACGGTTCCCGGTGATGAAGCGACACAATATGTGAATTGCTCCAACGTGGACGTTGGGTTCTTAAGCAACCCTGTAATCTATCGCGATCCGTTCAAATCGGTGTCGACATCAGAGCCACGCGCACATGTCGATCCCAAGTCAATGACACCGACACCAGATGAGGTCGCCACGTTGATTGAAGCCCTGCGCCTCAGTGCAGCAAAGCTAGCAAGCGGTCCGGTGAGCTTGGACGCGACTCTCCAGCTGCACAACGCTTTTTCAAGCCTTTCCAGCATAGATGATTCTATGCGTCGACCCGATTCGGAGTCAACAAGTTTAGAGAGCGGGCGACAGGGCCCTCGCAGTTCTGGTACTGTGCGCGAGCAGTACTATGAGCGGAATTTCCCGATGTACCGGAAGCTTTTTAGCTACAATACACAGTCGAGAGGAATATTTTCTCGCACCAAACACCGCATGGGTTCTGCCCTATCGTCGGCGATTTCACCAGAGGCCACTCATTTCGCGTTATGCTCAGACATAGGCCAATGGGTTGTATACACGATCCCAAATGATTTCAACGAGAACCCAACTCCCTTGCATAGCGGACTCGTAGCACAACCGGTTCCGCGCTCTCCCGATGGTACCCATCATTTTGTTTGTATGAATGAGAGGTGGCTTGTTATCGGTTTCGACAGCTGTCTGCGCGTATTTGCGCTCGAGGATGGACAAGAGATCTATTCTAACGATTTGAGTTTCAACATACAGGCACTCTCTGTTTCAAAAGAGGGCTCTTATATTGCGTGCTCAATCGTAGGATGGAACAAGGAAGCTAATGAGAACAATCCCATGGTTGTGTTGGTTTGCCCGAATACGGAGGTCTCTGATGTCTCTGCATTTGCACACGCTGACACGGTCACATTTTCAACTCCATATAAGGACGCCATAAGGACGATTGAGGTTTCAGATGATGAGCTTCATGTGATGTGCTCCACCGAGCACCGGTTTTTTGTGTTATCACTGAGGGATGTACGGCAGCCACGTGTTGTTATGCGGTCTCACAGGAAACCAGAAACTGAGGGGGATTATGAGGGTATTACTTCAACAACATTTTTCCGGAGCGTGTCGGGTATCGTCATTACATCCGTTGCGTCCGGATCCCCACCATTGGTCTTGGATTCCAGAATTAGCACAGGAAAAGCTCCTTTCCAACCGTCGCCAGCTGCGAGACGACCGTCCGCGACTGGCCAACGCTCGGCACAAGGAAGCTTCAGTTCTTCAACGTCGAGCCATACTCAGCCATCTGTGATGATGAGAGTTGACAAGGTCGGCACAGCCATCCATGGAGCAACCGTGTCGCCTAGATTCGATACAGTAGCATTTTTGGACAAATGTGGCCTTGTATATGTTATGCGTTGGCCCAAGTCCCAAGAAGCGGGCAGGAAAATTGTTGTATGCTGCGAAGCAAGTGGCGCACGCACGTTTCGCAAAGCAGCCGCTATGCGTTTTTCTCACGATGGAACCGTTCTATTTATTCTAGACAGGAAGGGCACGTTTTATATATGTGACTTTGCTGCTGGCACCTCGCAGGATCCTGGTATGGACAAACTCCGTATACTTAGTTAACGATTACAGGAGCCCGAATAAATACTCGTATAATTTAAAATACACTACGCAAACGAAGCTCCCCGAGCTTAGTTTCAATTTCGTTTGTTGACCTTTCGAGTGTTTCGGCAATATCGCGCTGCGTACTACTGTCAAGCACTGAGTATTGTTCACAGAGATCACCGTCAATGACCCGCATAGGAGGTGCATAGTACCCTCTGAACCCCAGATGAACTCGCTTCAAAAGCCCTTTACTCTGATGAGTCTGAATCTCGTGCTGAAGCCTCTCAAGGAATTTCAAATCGTGCCGGCTAGTTACTGGAACCATGGCACCAATGGTACCCCCAACCCCGGTATATATCAGGGCTTCGACTCCGCCTGCCACCAGTGAGCCTTTGTTGAAGCTAGTCGCAGTATCCTGCAGGTAAAAGTTGCCAATTCGTTCAAGTTTGAACGGACAGCTGTTGAGTGAGGGTGGTCGTGCTGATAACAGCGCTACCTGGTCCTCGTCCTCGCTGAGCTTAGATGCCGCAGCCGGGCATCTCAGTACAACGAAATTACCAAACTTGTCTCCTAGTGCACATGTATCATAGTCTAGACTGATAAGAGATACAACAGGTGCCGGTATCGGGTCATCTGCAAAAGGAATAAATATGTTCCCATCAGGTTGATAGACACAGTATGTCAAAGATCTCTTAGCGTCGCCAACAACCACACGTTGCCGCATGGCAACCAATGCCCTGATAGTAGTGGCGTGGGACAATTCAGTGATAGATTGTCTCAACAGTTGCTTTTTGCCCACGTCAAACAAAACTAGTTTGTTTCCGACGCCAGCTAGCAGCATTCCTTTAAAACCTGCCAGAGCGTACACAGGCATGTCAACTTGCGTGCGGTGCACCAACTGCAGATCGGAGCCAAGAGGGCTGCCAGTATATTCGTAGAGATGGAGTTCAGCAGATCTCCAACTAGTCTCTCCTGCAGCGAGATCTTGTTTTAATCCCTCAGCCACCGACACGACCAAATATTCCCGCCCCCGCGATGCAAACCGACAATTCATAATAGTAATACCAGCTGCCTGCTCTGCCAGCTCCAATTTTGCTAACCGTTTATCCGATTTGCTAGGTTCCACGATTTCTATGCACGTTTTTATCCCCGTAGAATCAGGCGTATATCCGTATTGGCCCAACATTTGACCCAGGCCATTTTCTTGTCCTAGAACATAGAATCTGGCGCTGAATGTATTTTGTGCAATCCTGCGAGGTGTCAGCGACAGTGAAATTGAGCGCTCGCGAATATTATCTTTCTGCTCTTCTATCGTGAAAAAATCCAGCATCTTTTGGCCTGCACCGACTACTCCTGAGGGACAATCCTCGTTGGAAAACAGTGCAGCAGTCGTCAGCCGAGATCGCGCCAGCGGAACTACATCAAAATGCCCGCTGACAGTCTGAACACTCAACCATGTCTTTGTCGAAAGGACCAGCAAGGCCTGCAAATCCGTGCCCAGCGGATATATTTCTGCAAATTTCACTGGGGTCGGTCCAATAAATCTCTTCTTGACGCTGTCGAGCTCTCCACTAATTGAATTGAGATGGCAGATTATATACACCCCATTCCTCAGGCCAACGTGAAGAACTGGATTCTGTGCTGACTTGTGCGATATAACATGCAAATCAGAGGGGACAGCGCTAACGCCTTGGAGACTGACGGTCTCCAGGGGGTTGTCGAGGTCTAAAGAAACAACTCTTAATGTTTCATTTTCAAGACCGACGACCGCATGCACGCAGCGAGCTTTTCCATGCGGCACCGAGCCAAGACCCAGGGCAGTTATCCGATCTGGCATTTTCGGTCGCGTCTGATATTCATTTACCATACCCTCTGAATCAACCTCAAAGTAGACTATCGTATTATCAGATAGGCCCATTAGAATTTGCATGTTGTTTGCGGCACTAGCCACTATCGAGAGGCCTGGACCCGGTGTCCAATCAGTTATTTTCTGGTCCTTTGAAATATGACGCAATCCCTGTTTGTGGACCTGTATGAGAGATGACAGACCAACTTGCTGGACATCAATAGTTGACACGTCTCGTCTAAAGCCACTGTCTTCGACCTCTGTTACGGTTTCACCTACCAATAATACCAGGGTTTCATTCGAAAACGCTAAGATTATGAACTTGACCCATTGATCGTTCTGACTGGTTTTTGTGGTGAAGACGGCGAGCGGCTCGGCAGGCAGTTCTGACGAGATGAGTTCAGTGATTTCCAGTCCATGTTCCAAGGTGCGAAGTGTCGAAAAGCTGGCTCTGCCTGATGCAGTGTATAACTGGGGAACTTCGTCACTTTTCAAGTTCGCAAGCTTAGCGCACGTCAATGGAGAAAGACTTGGCATTGAATCACTCACTGTCAGATTGTCCACGTCGCACGGCTTAAAGGCAACTGGAGGTGCAGTATTGAGGGTGGAATACGTGGGCACACCCTCCCCACCCAATTTATTGAACTGATAGAGAAGGTGATCCCCCGCTTCACAGGACGCAAAGAGAAAGCCTGACTTAAGTATGGAGAGTGTCAAAGCAGGAGGGATATACGCAAAGTATTGTATGCCCATGCTCTTTACAATGTAGTCCCCGCCCCACCTGCTCTCTGTGGCCATCTCTATGACAAGATCAAGCTTGAAGGTATCTCCGCATTGCGTTTGGATCAATGCAAAAAACGTGTCCTTGAGTTTGTGCATTGTGCCGGCCACCACGTACGTCGGTGTAGAGTCGGCCTGGCCTTGGCGTCGGGGTAGCGTGAGATTCAAAGGCTCTTGATCAGGGTGATGATAAGTTATAACGCCATCACTTGCTACCACCACTCCAGATGGGCCCTCGCTGCCACCCGGAACATTCAGGATCAGTCCCGCGGATAAGGGGACATTACGAACCCACCTTTTCACCACGTAGTTCAGACCCAAATCCAGCTCATAGTATACAATTTGTTTATTGAAGGAAACGTAGGGCTCATCCGTGCCAGTCTCCAAGGATGCAAACACAGGGTTCTCGTAGCCCACGTCCACACCCACAACATCAAAACAGACTCCACCTGGAGAGTTAGATTCCAGTGGCGAACTTGTAGTTATACCGCCCCCTTCGTCTCTATTCAGAACATACACCAGCTTTGCTTTTTCCAGAGCGGCGGTGAGAACAGCGCGGCCACGAGGGTCAGAAGCTAGATACTCACCAGGAACAGAACGCCGAACCCCCGTGCGTGAAAACGACTCACTCACTATGTCAATGAATCTTGGCAGGCCATAATTTCCCGTCTGCAAGTACTCTAGAATGGTAAAGACGCCGGAATCACTGGCGACTCCCAGGTAATGCTTAGATGCACCTGCAACCTTAATGCTCTCTAAGGACCTGATAATGGAAAACGTATTTACGCGTGCCAACTGTTTCAGTTTCCCGGAGTCCACGTCTGCGGCCCATACTTCAAGCCAAGATCCTTTTGCCAGAACAAGCTCCTGCGATGACGTGCTGCCGCTGAACGAACCGACAGCTGTTGCAGATATGAACGACGGATGTCTTATCGTCAAATGGTAAAGCGTGAGGTCAGACATGGAACAGTACTGGCGTTATGGGCTCATGCGGTGCGGGGAAGCGGAGAAAGGATGTCAATGTATGGCGATGCGCGACCTGCAGATGGGAGTCAGCCCAAGATTTGTCAGGGTACGGGTTAAATTTAGTGACCGACGGAGAGAAGGGCGTAGGGCTTTCCACGGCGACCGACTCTAGGGGATGCCAAATGTCTGTTGTCGAGCACTCCAGAACCAACATGTCGAGCATTTCGCAGAAGCGCAAGCACGTCGCCGACGGTGTTTTCTACGCCGAGCTGAACGAGTTTTTCCAGCGGGAGCTCGCTGAGGAGGGCTACTCCGGCGTTGAGGTCCGCAAGACCCCTACCAAGACTGAGATTGTCATCCGCGCCGCCCACACACAGGCCGTCCTTGGAGAGAACGGTCGCCGCATCCGCGAGCTGACCTCTCTTTTGGAGAAGCGTTTCGCCATGCGCCCCGGCACTGTTGCCATTTTCGCCGAGCGTGTTCAGGACCGTGGTCTTTCTGCCGTCGCTCAGTGCGAGTCCCTGCGCTACAAGCTGCTCAACGGTCTCGCTATCCGTCGTGCCGCCTACGGTGTTGTCCGCTACGTCATGGAGAGCGGCGCCAAGGGTGTCGAGGTTGTTGTCAGCGGTAAGCTGCGCGCTACCCGTGCCAAGTCTATGAAGTTTGGCGATGGTTTCATGATTCACAGCGGTCAGCCCGTGCGCGACTTCATCGACACTGCTACCCGTCACGTTCTCCTGCGCCAGGGTGTGCTTGGTATCAAGGTCAAGATCATGCGCGACCCCGCTGCCGGTGGCAAGCCTGGCACCCCCAACTCGTGCCTGCCCGACCACATCCAAATCATCGATCCCAAACCTGAGAAGCCCATTCCCGAGCCCACTGCCATCAGATACAATGAGCAGGGCAAGCCTATTGTGGAGGAGCCCGTGGCTGTGCAGGTCGAGGTCAGCTACTAGACGGCTGGGAAACCTAGTGTATTTAGCTATTAATAAAACATCGTCCACGTCATATCATTGCGGGACGTAACTGCTTGTTTTCGCCTTTTCTTGGGCCCTTTACTGCCTACGGCATCCTGCAGGCGGGCTGCAGTATGCAGGTGTTATATTCTAGACCTGTCAACGCTAGCGCTTGCATTCGTTCCAGCATGATTGCCAATCCAGTCCGGCGCAGGCGCTGGAAAGGTCTATGCGGATCGTTCCTACAAAGGCAAGAGAGCAACCTAGGAGATGTTCGCCCTGACATTGCGCCGTGGGGGCTGGGGCGCGAATTTGGGGGGCCAATGGCTGTGGCGTCGCAGCCTGACTACTATGAGACTCCACAGTACAAGATACTTGTGGCGCCTCACAGACACACAAAAGTCAAAGGCGATGAGAAGGTCCTGCGCTGGCTGAGCCGGATCCCAGACAGGTGTGACGACCCCTTCCTCCCGCCAAAGTCTGTCACGAGCCACTGACCCCAGAGTTATACTACGGAATTAATTGCCGTGTACGGCGCTCTAAAGCTCTGCCACAGGCTGCGCCCCTTTTGCGGCGACATCACACAAAACTCTAATGTGAGGTGAGGCGCAGTGCTGCACTACAACTTGGCCCCTAGCTTGGCGACTTCGCCGCGCCAGGTCTTGCCAGCCCACTGGCCAATGGTGACGGCTAGGTCGCATGTGCTATCAATCTCCTCCTTGGTCGCGCCATTATTCAATGCTCCCCGCAGATGACCCTTGAGCTGAGGGTTGACATCCTGGGGCACGAGGCTGGCAACAATAACCAGCGATGTGTCTTTGGCACCCAGTACTTTGTCGAAAGCCAAGAGGGGCCCATACTCATGTTTAATGACGAACCAGTCCAGATCTGGATAAGCGGAGCGAAGTTGGTGGTGTATGCGCCCGGATATTTTGCCGTACACCCTGCCAAATAGCTCGTTTCCCTTAGCTGTGAAATCCGTATCGTCACTTCGCAGAACCTTGGTGGCCCTCAGCTCGGGCGGGGTTACGTCTCTAAGTGAGCTTAGCGAGTTGATTGTCCGCGGCAGGCCAATTAGGGCAGCGGCCTTGAACAGTGCTTCGCGGAACTGCGCCGTCACCGCACCCCGCTCGGACGCGTCCACGTGCTCCATTGCAAAAGTGTACAAACTCGGTATCTCCTCGGGCCTATTACAGACGCTCAATATTGTAGCGGATAAAAAGTGCCATTTGTGGGTCAGAGCAGGCCATTGTGCTAACTGGGCCAGTCTCGCGGGCGTGAGCAGACTCATTGCAGTAGGAAGTAGAGGACTAGCGTGTTCTAGCAACCGTAACCAGGGCCAACCGATTGACTAAAATTCGCAACCGTACTCGGAGTACAATTAGGACGACCTGAGCCAAGCCTGATAATGCGCCTGTGATAAGAGATCCGTTGTCAATAAGGTAAGCAAGCAGAAGCGGCGCTTTCAGGGTCCGAAACAAGCGAAATCCCAGACGGTTGAGCAACTGCAGCACGTTTCCACAATGGTTCTTCAAATGAAAGTGCCTCGCGCAGTGCAAGTGGTGTTCGACGAGTTTCCGCTCAAGTACTACGCTGCACAGGCCGTTTCTCAGGACTCTGATTGTAGTCTCACGCTCTACGTGCCGTCTCTCGACGAGCATGAAGAGCCCCGCGATCCTTACAGTATTATCGCGCACACCCTGCTCAAAAGAACAGGCGTGGATTTTCATACCAAAGTGGGCTCACCATACATGTCACCAAAAAACACCCTGCCGCTGCTCCTTTTCAACGATAGCGACAGAGCACTGGCAGGACGGGAGCTCGTAGACTACCTGATCAATAAAAATGGGTCGCTCGAACAATCTAGGGACAATGTCCTCTACAGGCACCTGGTTGACGTTCCTCTGAACGATGCGTGGCTCGCGACGGTCTTGCTACCGGCAAACGACCACGTGTGCCGAAAAATCTACCAATCTGCCAGAGATCGTCAGAGAGTGTGGCCCGCGTCGTATTTTATTGACGAGCAGCTCCGGGACTACCTCCACTCCGGTCTCTCCTACACAGCCACACCAGAACCGAACCTCCCGCTAATCGAATTGACGGTCCTGTCATTAGGTGCCTATCTAGACACGCGCACACACGGCGAGAAATCGCCCAATATCATTGACTACATGGTCTATGCGTTTGGCAAGTCGGTGAAAAGCTATGTTCCCAACAGCTATCTTGCTCAAATGTTGGACAGGGTGAATGTGTCTAAACACCTACAGTGGGTCGAGAGCTTCGTGTGAATGCGTTCGTCCCCCACACCGTGTGTCCACTAGCTCAGGTCTTGAAAGTCCATGTCTGCGCGGGGCTCACCCCAACCGAACCGCGTCCTGCCGGTTGTTGAGCACAATCTGGGAGCCGCAGCAAACGAAAAATACCGCATATACAATCACAGCGCCGAAGATGGTGGTGGCTACTGCCTTCCCGTCTTCTGGGTCGTTCACACTCCCCATCATAGACTCGGAGCCATTGTAGAATAAGAGAGCTATCACACTCAGAATAACGATACCAAATATCGAGAGGATTGTGCAGAACCACGCTGCATTTGGCTTTGTTAGCTCCTGGCTCCTGTTGCCTGCGCTGCGGGCGCGCTAACTTACACCGACGACTGGTTTCATGGGCTTTGTAAGAGTCGAAGACGAAATTGGCCGCGCCTTCGAACCCCGACAGCAACCACAACAACGAGTTGGACAGAGTGCTGGACTAACGTGATATATACGCGGAGCAGGCTACGTGGTATTAGGGTGAAAACTAGTTAGCACTGAATCAGACATCCAAGGAAGAATTGGGCGGTCACCGGCATACTGAATGGGTTCAAGCGTATGCTACCGAGGAAACTGCGAATGTTTATGGAAATTTCATCACAGCAGTACTTACCTTCAAGTAACCAGAGGGACGGATGAAATCGCCTCCACAATACATCTGGTCGGTCGAATCATATCAAACCGAATCAAAGCTCTTGTTAGTTTCAGACACTAAAATACTGGCAAGTAAGCCTTTGCGTCCAAAGACAGGCGGCCTATGCTATCATCACAGTCGGATAAGATGTATCGAAGACTGGTGTTGTCATCATCAAACTTACAATTATGGTTGTGGTCGCACACGGTGTGTGGGAGGGAAAAATTGTTCTTAAATACGGCAGCTGACGTAACGTACCGTCACCATGGGAACGATACGCGGTGCTGTGCATGCATTGGCAGTTGTTGGTTTTTGTTTCTGTTGGTCCTCAAGTCTATAGTCTAATCTATCAAGAACACGGACAGATTCTGTGATCAGGTATTGGTCGAGCAGGGCTCAAGGAGCTCGGCAAGTTGCCCTATGCTATTCATATAGTAGTCGGGCTTGACTGCGGTGCTATTCTCCAAAGTCTCCTCAGACTCAATGCCCGTCAGCACCATGAGCGTGCCGAGGCCACCGTTACGGCCAAACGCTATGTCGGTATTCAGGCGATCACCGACCATTACTGCCTTGGTGGGATCAAATTGGTTGGCGGCCTTGATCGACTCCATCATGGCTTTGTCGGGCTTTCCCATTGTGGCCTGCGGTTCCCGTCCCGAGCACGTTGCAATGGCCTGAACCACGGTGCCGGCACCGGGAAGAATGCGCCCAGCAGCCGGGAACGTCGAATCGATGTTAGTCGCGAGGAACAGCGTTTCCTTGTCGAGGAGTTGAGCCTGCGCGTAGCCGATTTTGGTATAGTTGATATGCCTATCGAGACCAGCGAGGACGCAGGCAATCGTCTCGTCGCGCCCAGGAACCTCTGCCGCATCGACTAGCCGGTTGAGGGCTGGATCGGTACCCCCAACAACGGTGATCCCCGCAAGCTTGAGCTCGTCCTCGAGGCCCTCCTCTCCGACCACCAGGACTTTCTTATCCTTGGGGAATTTCACTACCTTGGAGAGGTAGACGGCGGAGGAGTACGCCGAGCAAAATACTTCCGAGATGTCCGCAGGAATGCCGAACTTGGCAAACTTCTTCGCGTAGGATGCTCTCGACTGGGTCGAGTTGTTGGTAACAAATAGTAGCTTTTTGCCGCGACTGCGAAGAAGCGCCAGCGTCTCTTTCACGTGGGGCAGCAGTGTCGCCCCTGTCCACAGTACGCCATCGCAGTCAAACAGGAACGTGTCGTACCTGTCCACGAAGTTCTCGGCCTCGGTTCTGCTTACAATCTTGCTTGGCATTCAAGGTTGGCGACCACTGGGGGCACTTTGCTTTAGCATTTTTGTGGAATTGACTCAGCAGTCTTTGACAGAGGAAGGGGGCCACATATCCTAACTAGACGTAGCTTGTATGGTTAGTTCTCACCAAGCAACTTAGAAGTAGCTGATATCATAGACATTGTTAGCACATTGTCTTTACAAGCACAAATTACATTATGATATGGATTTCAAGAAACAATGATGCTAATTTGAACCCTTTTCACCATTCAAGGACCTTATTTTAATTTAGTAAGAATGTATTCTTAACCCACACTTTATACTACCTGAAAGATCCGCATACTAAAGCACAGATGTTTTTGTTTTGCCAGTGTGCTCAAGGGTACGGTTCAGTCAAGACAAACCGCACAGTGGATTAAGTTACAGAACAGGCGATACTAGGTGTGGTTTATTCAGACTACAGCTTACAGCTTGTCGTAGTATTCCGTGTAAGGAGGAACCTCCTCCTTCATACCGCGGCGCTTACGAGCAGCCTGGACGATCTGACCGGGCTTAGAGCTGGTGTCCAAGGGGTCACCGGGCATAGTCTGCCAGTGGTCGAACACCATCTGGGGGAAGGCCTGGCCACCGGTGGCCTGGCGAAGCTCACCGGTGAAGCCCCAAGACTCATTGACAGGCAAGTAAGCCTTGATGTTGAACATGGGGGTACCAGGGCGCTGCACCTCAGAAATAACTTGACCACGCTTCTTGTTCAGAACCGAGTAGATACCACCAATGGCGGACTCACGGGTCTGGATCTCAACCAAGAAAACGGGCTCTTGAATTCTGGGCTCGGCCAGCAAGAAGGCAGCGTAGGTGGCACGACGCATAGTGGGGATGAGCTGACCACCTCCACGGTGGATGGCATCGGGGTGCAGAGTGACATCCAGCAGGTTGAATCGAACACCGCGCATGTGCTCGCCGAAGATGGGACCCTCACGGGTGGCCCACTGGAAGGCAGCGTTGACAGAGTCCTTGATCTCGTGCAAGTACTGAACAGCCTTGGTCTGGTCAACGACAACATTGGCGCCGGTAGAGTCGGGGCCAAAGCACCAAATCTTACGGGCATCAGTGATGTCCCACTCGTACTCGTCGGCAAGGATACGGGCGCGAGCCTTGAAGTCGTCGGTAGCGCTGACCTTGCCATCCTCAATAGCCAGAGACAGTTCCTCACCAAGGGGCTGGGCGTTAAGGTAAATACGGTTGTGCTTGTTGGGGGACTTGGACAGAGCGGTCATGGAAGACTCGCCCTCGACGGTCTCACGGTAAGAGACAACGGGAGGAGACACACGAAGGGGAATGGCAGCGTGGTCCTCCTCAAGGTCCTTGAGACAGATCTCAAGATGCAGCTCACCTGTGCAGGCAACAATGTGCTCACCAGAGTCGGAGATGGTGGTCTGGACCAGAGGGTCAGACTTGGACAGACGCTGGAGACCCTGGACAAGCTTGGGTAGGTCGTTGGCGTTCTTGACGTCGACGGCAACCTGGACAACGGGAGAGACAGAGAATCTCATAACCTTCATGTTGTGCGAATCCTCGTTGGTGGTCAGAGTACCGCTCTTGAGCAAGAACTGGTCAACACCAACAAGACCAACAATGTTACCGGCAGGGCAGTCGTCAATGGACTCGACAGAGCGACCCATCATGAGGACAGTGCGCTGAATATTCTTAATGAACAGGTCATCCTTCTTACCAGGGATGTAGTTGGGGCCCTGAATGCGCACCTTCTGACCAGAGCGCACGGTACCAGAGAAGACACGGCCGAAAGCGTAGAAACGACCACGGTCACTGGTGGGCACCATCTTGGAGATGTAAAGCATGAGGTCTGCCTTGGGGTCACAGTTCTTGATGCCAAGGTAGGAAGAATCGTCGTGGGGACCCTCGTAAAGGGTGTCGGCACGGTAGAACTGAGCAGTGGGGGGAGAGGGCAAGTGGATAACAATCATCTCCAGAAGGGCATCGGCAGCAGGTAGGAACTTGCGCATAATGGTCTTGAGCAGGGGCTTGTCCTGAAGGTCCTTCTCCTCGGTCTTGAGGGAGATCTCGAGCTTTTCAAGCAGAGTGTTAATCTCCTCCTTGCGGCCGTTCATGACAGCAGAGAAAATGCGGAAAATGGGGTCCAGAATGAACATGTTGAAAGAGCGCTCAAGCGTGCGGCCGTCGGCAGTCTTCTCATTCTTGGTCCACTTCTTGGTCTTGGGGTCAAAGAAGTTGTCTCCCCACAGACGGGTCATCATCTTATCACGGTCGACACCAAACTTCTTGGCGTAACGGATGGCAAACTGGCGGATGGTGAAAGCCCAGCCCTGGAGGGCAGAGGCAAAAGCAACAGTACCATTCTGGGGGTAGACCTGGACATCACCAAGGGCCTCATCAATGTAGGTGGAAATGACCACGTTCACGGACTCAACGGTACGAGCAAAGGTCTGATAGAGGTCCTCCTTGGTGGTCTGCAGCTCAAGAAGAGCACGGTCGATTTTGTTGATAACAACGACAGGCTTGATACGCTCGGTAAGGGCCTGGCGAAGGACAGTCTCAGTCTGCACACAGACACCGTCAATGGTGTCAACGACAACAAGAGCACCGTCGGTGACACGGAGGGCAGCAGTGACCTCGGAGCTGAAGTCAACGTGACCGGGGGAGTCAATCAAGTTGATCAAGAACTCGGTGCCCTCAGACTTCTGCTTGATCTCCTTGACGTCCTCCTCGGGGAGAGTGGCGTAAAGAGAGATGGCAGTGGACTTGATAGTGATACCACGCTCCTGCTCGTCCTTACGGGTGTCCGTGAAACGAGCCTCACCGGCCTTGGCGGCAGAAATGATACCTGCACGCTGGACAAGCGAGTCGGTAAGAGTGGACTTACCGTGGTCAACGTGCGCAATAACTGACATATTGCGCACGTTGGTGACTCTGTCCATCAACCCGCGGATTTGATCGATAGCCAAGGCATTCACCATCTTGAATTTCTAGCTTGGCAGGCGTGAAGATTTGGCCAGCCGGGCACTCCTCACGTAAGGAAATTTTTCTGGCGACCGAAGCCCTAAACCCTATGTTGTTCAGGGACGGGCGCGTTTCTTTGCACGAAGTTTGTCATGGACCGAAATGGAGGCAAACAGATAGTAGCACGTCGCAGTGCTCACCGGTTGACCTACGAGGTATATAAATTAAGTCCATCTGATACCGCAGATAAATGCATTATTTTTTGACGATAGTGACAACATCCTCGTCCATCAGCACGTGGTTCAGGCCCACATGCTGGGGCTGGTGCTTGACGCTCTGACCGTAGACCACGGCTGTCTTGAAGTCCTCAACCAAACTCTTGTGAATAGCATTGCAAAAGTCTTCCACGGTGCTCCTGCCTGACCGCAGCACAATTGGCTCGTTGTAGTCGGGGGCCGCGCCTTTGGGCTTGGTGTAGACGCGCACAAGCTCCAGGTCGTCCCACATTGTCTCCAAGAGCTCGTCCAGGTTCCACTTGTTCTCAGATGAGATGGGCACAGCGTTAGGGATCCGACTCAACACATCCAGCTCCTCTACAGAGATCGAGTCGATCTTGTTCAGCACGTAGACTACAGGCACATAGAACCGGTTCTGCTCCTCCAGAACGTCGATTAAATCGTCTACGGTGGCATCGCACCGGAACGCAATTTCGGCGCTGGTGATGCGATACTCGTTCATGACTGCCTTGACCTCGTCGTGGTCCAGCTTGGTGAGCGGCACCGTCGATGTGATGCTGATCCCGCCCTTGTCCTTCTTGCGCATGACGATGTTGGGCTTCTCCTTGTTGATACGGATACCGAACCCTTCCAACTCCCGCTCAATGACCTGCTTGTGTTGCAGCGGCTTGTTGACATCGAGGACAATGAAAATAAGATTACAGGTGCGGGCAACGGCGATCACCTGTTTACCACGACCCTTGCCGTCCTTGGCACCCTCGATGATTCCAGGCAGGTCCAGCATCTGTATTTTGGCACCCCGGTACCGGATCACGCCGGGGACCGTGGTGAGAGTCGTGAACTCGTAGGCGGCTGCCTCAGAGTGGGTGCCCGTGAGCATGCTCAGGAGTGTGGACTTGCCTACGGACGGGAATCCGATGAAACCGACAGAAGCCACACCAGTGCGGGCAACGTCGAAGCCCGCTCCTCCTCCTCCGCCACCGCCGCTGGGTGTTGAGAGCAGCTCGCGTTTGAGCTTGGCCAGCTTGGCCTTGAGCTGCCCCAGGTGGAACGAGGTGGCCTTGTTCTTCTGAGTCCGACTCATTTCAGACTCGATAGCCTTGATCTTATCCACTGTGGTCGCCATGTTGATAAGCTATGATTTTCAGCAGCAAAAGCAGAGAACTGGCCGTCTCCTACTTTTTCAAATCGGCTTAGTCACCATGAAAAATCGGTATCAAAGGGCCGCTGGGACGTTGCACAACTCTACAACCGCAACGATGGGAAAAAAAAAACAGGGTATGGCTGGAGGCGACTTCTGGGACGAGGACCCTGATCTCCAGGAGCAGAATCAGGCCGAGGAATTTGGTGCCCCGGCTTCGGCTGCGGCGTCCGAGGAGCCTGTTGCAGAACCCAGTCCGGGACCGTCTGGCCCTGTAGAGGGCAATCTGGAGGAGGAATTTGACGGCGGTGGACTTATGGGCGCACTAAAGCGGTCCAAGAAGAAGAAGGATGCCAAAGAGGCTGAGGCTGCTGAGAAGGCTGCTGCGGCCTCTGCTTCCAAGGAGCCCGCCGTACAGGTCAAGAGCAAGAAGGAAAAGGAAAAGGAGAAGAAGGAGCGTGAGAAGGCCAAGAAGCGCGCACAGGCCCAGCGCAAGATGACTGCTCCGCCGGTTGTCAAGAAAAGCGCGTCCGAAAGCACCGATGCGACTCCAGAGCCCGGTGCCACGGAGACCGCAGACGCGGAATCAGCTGCTGCTACGGCCAAGGGTAAGAAGAAGAAGCTCAACCCTGCTCTTGCTGCGCTCCAGAAACAGCTAGCTGCTAAAAAGGCCGCCGAGGAGGCGCAGGCCCAGCTTGAGGAAGAAGTCCGCCAGGCTGAGGAAGCAGCTGCCCGCAAAGAGGAGGAAGAGGAGGCAGCCCGCGAGGAGGCGCGCCAGGCCAAGCGCGAGAAAGAGAGAAAGCGCCGTGAGGAGCTCAAGGCCCAGGGCAAACTTTTGTCAAAGAAGCAGCGTGAACAACAAGCTCTCCAGGCTCGCCGCCGGGAGCAACTTCTAGCGTCCGGCGTTCAGATTGCTGCCATCACTGGCAAACACCAGGGTCCTAAAAAATCTACGTCAGAGCCTAAGAAGAGCGCCACGCCCCCGCAAGAACAAGACCAGAAGGAACCCGAGACCGGCTCTCATCCCGCATCCGCCCCGGAGACTCCCCATGTACTCGATACCCAGCCCACACCCTCTGAGAGCCCCTCTGAGAGCGCAGAGGCAGGGTCAAGCGGGCAGCCCGAGGAAGAAGAGGAAGAGGAGGCGCTTATGGACGACTGGGAAAACGCCATGTCAGACGGCGAGCCCGCATCTGGCAACGCGAGTGCTTCGGCACAGTCTGGCAGCGGCAAAGGAGAAGCCACTGCCGCACAGCCAAAGGCCTCCGCCCCCGTGCGAAAGCCTCAAAGCTCTGGCAATGACAATGATGAGGGTGAGAACACGATTCTTTCCCAGTCCTCTTTGATTGACGCGCAGAAGCGCAAGGAAATCGAGGAGAAGGATAAAGCAAGAAAGGCAAAGGCCCTGTCTGCGGCCAGCGAGTCTAACCTTCGCTCGCCTATCTGTGCAATTTTGGGACATGTCGATACGGGTAAGACCAAACTGCTCGATAATATGCGGAAGACCAATGTCCAGGAGGGAGAAGCCGGTGGTATTACCCAACAGATCGGCGCCACCTACTTCCCTATCGATGCCATCAAACAAAAAACCGAGGTTATGTCGGAGTACGTCACCGTCCAGTACAACGTGCCGGGTCTGCTGGTCATTGATACACCGGGCCACGAATCGTTCAGCAACTTGCGCTCAAGAGGATCTTCATTGTGTAACATTGCTATTTTGGTTGTGGACCTGATGCATGGCCTTGAACCGCAGACCTTGGAGTCCATAAGGCTGCTGAAAGACCGCAAGACACCCTTTGTTGTTGCGCTTAACAAGATTGACCGTCTCTATGGCTGGAAGTCTATCCCCAATAACTCCTTCAGGGACTCTCTTGCTCAGCAGAGTAGCTCTGTGCAACGGGAGTTTGAGGACCGTTTAGAGAAGACCAAGCTTGCGTTTGCTGAGCAGGGTTTCAACGCCGAGCTCTACTACAAAAATAAGAACCTATCCAAGTTTGTTTCTCTCGTTCCTACTTCTGCAGTTACTGGCGAGGGTGTTCCAGACTTGCTCTACTTACTGCTGGAGCTTACCCAGAGCCGTATGAGCAAGCAGCTCATGTACCTCTCCCAACTTGAGGCTACCGTTCTCGAAGTCAAGGTCATTGATGGTTTCGGTACCACCATCGACGTTGTGCTGTCCAATGGTGTGTTGCACGAAGGCGACCGCATTATCCTCTGTGGACAGAATGGACCTATTGCGACAAACGTCCGTGCCCTGCTGACGCCGCAGCCGATGCGCGAACTGCGTATCAAGGGTCAGTATGTGCATCACAAGTCAGTCAAAGCTGCTCTCGGTGTCAAGATTGCTGCCGAAGGTCTTCAGGAAGCTGTAGCTGGTTCTCGACTCCTGTCAGTAGGCCCTGATGACGACGAGGAGGATCTCATGAATGACGTGATGGACGACGTTGCCAGTCTGTTGGACCATGTCGACAAGACTGGTCAAGGTGTGTGTGTCCAAGCATCAACTCTTGGTTCCCTCGAGGCATTACTTGACTTTTTGAAGGATATGAAGATCCCTGTTGTATCTATAAACATTGGGCCCGTATTCAAGCGCGATGTTATGAAAGCAGTCACTATGGTTGACAAGAACAAGGAGTTTGCAGTAATGCTTTGCTTCGACGTGCCGATTGATAAAGATGCTGAGCGTTACGCTAACGAGCAAGGCATCCGGATTTTCTCTGCTAATATTATCTACCATTTGTTCGATGAGTTCACAGAGTACCAGAGACAGTTACTGGAACAGCGCCGCAAGGACAATATACACGAAGCTGTGTTCCCATGCGTTCTCCACACCATCCAAGTGATCAACAAGCGCAACCCAATGATTATTGGTGTTGATATTGTGGAGGGGTCGGTTAGGATCGGTACTCCAATTGCAATCGTCAAACAGGATCCGACCACCAAGGAACGCGTTGTTTACAACCTTGGCCGCATCCAGTCACTTGAGGTCGACCACAAACCCAAGGATACCATTCGCAAAGGGCAGGCCAACGCAGGTGTCGCTATGAGATTGGACGCAGGCACCGCCGGAAATTTACCCACGTGGGGCCGTCAAATCGACGAGTCTGACAACCTATACTCTCTCATTTCCAGAAAGTCGATCGACGTGCTCAAAGATCCAGCATTCCGTGATGATGTGCCTCGCGACGACTGGTTACTTATCAAAAAGCTGAAGACCGTTTTTGATATCAAATGATAGTTCCCAGTAAAATGCGTCGAGGTTTATCTAGTCTCACGCGATATAAATAAGTAGCTATTTTAGCGCTACACAGTTACCAGAGAAGTAGGAAATACGTCGGCCAGGCGCGCGACATCGCTGCCGACATCCCGAACGAGGCACTTGCCGCTAGTAGCGGATGCGTACCCAACACCTGTCCCCATACCGTCATTAAAGTTGAACCCCCCCGATGTCACAAAGCCTATCAAGTAGTCCGACGATGGGCAGGGAAGATGTGAGTTCGTTGATGCCGCCTGAACCCACTGCTGCTCAGTGTCGGCGGGGATGGCATAGATGCGGGCGTTGTCACGTGGAGCGCCCTTGCGCCAAGTTTTAATAAATACAGGCACCGTGGCCTTGGTTTTCAGAAGAGACCAGTCGCATTTGAACGGGTCCCCAATTTCACCGGCAAACGACTGGCGCTTACCGGCGGGTCTTTTCTCATATGCATCACGAGAGAGAGCTGCCAATTGTTCGCTAAAGTCCTTGCCTGCAGGAGTTGCCGGAAAGTCTTTGGGGAAAAACCTGTATCCTCTTTCCGATGCGAGCTGCTGCCACTGCTGTAGGCCGCCAATGTGCACGTTTGGTAGATGGGATAATGACAGCCAAAAAGGGAGAACCCACTTCCAGGGCATCACCACCCTCAACCGAGAATTCCCAAGCTTGTACAGTGTGACAGGAATTGACGGGTCCCCATCAGCCGGCTCAGTCGGTTTTCCTGGTTCTCTTCGCAGCTGGATTTCCGGCAGTGAGGCCATATTTTCCACGCAGCGTTCTCGTTGTTCCTTGCAGAATGGACCAGCGCCTTGGGTCTTCATTTGCGACAGTGCAGTCAGAGATTTGACCATCTTTTCTGCTGGGATCACCACACGTTGCTTTCGTGGGGGGAACGTGAGTCTTGGGTCCCGCACTGGTAGTGTCAGGACAAACTGGCTCGGGAGTGCATCCACGTTAGCCAGACCAGCCAGGGTTTTCCACGCCTGGGCAACTGCCGACGTGGGATCTGCAGGGAGAAAACAGGAAGTGAGCGAATGGAGTGCTTGGGAGCCGACAATATCAATTGATCCGAGTTGAAATCTCAAGTCAAAGACCTTCGTCTTGGGGATGTTAAAATTACACAGCAGCTCGAAAACTGTCAGGCAAAAAGAAGGGTGTACGAGCAACACCAGACCGCCAGGTAGCCACTGTACTAGTGCAGGGCCCAGCCCCTGTCCTGTTTTCGGATTTCGTAACAACCCCTGCCAAGACTTTGTTCCAGAGAGGTACAACGGCAAGCTAGAGTCCCGGCAAATACTGTCGGCTACTTTTTGTAGGTCTAGCATGCTCTGGCTTTCGACATGAATGGTGCCCCAGTAACTGGTATCCCAAATCAGAGCACCGCCAAGCTGATCACCGACACGGTGGGTAAGCCGGCCCTGCTTCTGAGTTGGCGTGACAGGTACCATGAAGCCCCAATGCTGCTCCAACTTGGCCCGTTTCTTGTGCCACACATGTGTCGGCAGCCACACTTTATCCTTTTGCCGGGACGCATATTTACCGAGCTGCGGAGGATCCGCCGGCACGTTTTCCAGGATCTCGAGCTCTGCCGCACCTATAGAGACGGCAGAGTCCTCCTCGGACGGGTTCTTGTGCGTTCTACGTTTCTTAGACTGGCTCGGCTGGTCCGTGCTCATTTCACGTATAGCTCGCGCGCGAAGGCGCCGGGGCACTCTTTTCGGGTCGTGGCTTGCCGTTCGTCGGCGCAGAGTGCGCGGGACCGTCTGAAAGGCTCTTTTTTTGGCAGGCCCCGCCGAGTCCAAGGCAGCCTGCAGCCGGTGGATCTCGGCCTGTCGCGCAGCAACAAAATCCTGGACATTGAGCCGGCCCGATATCAGTGCGGGATCGTTGTTTGTTCTCAGAATTTCATTTCTGTCGAGCTTTTTTTTCATCGTCGCGTCGCCCAATTCACGTGCACAGACCAAGGTCTGGCTTACGTGGACACGGCCAGTGAAAAATTCACTGACCGTCCCGTGACTCACCGTTTGATCGTTTGATATGGCGACGGTCGTGTTGGGCTCCCAATGGGGAGATGAGGGCAAAGGCAAGCTAGTCGATATTCTGTGCGACGATGTGGATGTGTGTGCGCGCTGCCAGGGCGGCAACAATGCGGGCCACACCATCGTGGTTGGCAAGACCAAATACGACTTCCACATGCTGCCTTCTGGTCTCATAAACCAGCAGTGCTCGAACCTCGTGGGCTCAGGCGTTGTTGTGCACCTCCCATCACTCTTTCAGGAGCTCGAGACGCTGGAGTCGAAGGGCCTTGATACCAAAGGGCGTCTCTTTGTGTCGGACCGGGCGAACCTGGTTTTCGGCTTCCACCAAATTGCCGACGCGCTCAGAGAGAAGGAGCTGTCGGGGTCGGCCAAGATCGGGACCACAGGTAAGGGTATTGGCCCGGCGTATGCCTCCAAGGCTACCCGCAGTGGGCTCCGTGTCCACCACCTAGTGTCTGAGCAGCCTGGCGCCTGGGACGAGTTCGAGAAGGGCTACTACCGGCTCCTCGAATCTGAGAAGAAGCGCTACGGAGGGTTCGACTATGATCCGAAGAAGGAACTGGCCGAGTTCAAGGAATACGCCGAGCGCCTGCGTCCCATGGTCGTCGACGCCGTCCCCTACATGGAGAAGGCCCTGGCAGACAAGAACAAGAAGGTTTTGATCGAGGGCGCCAACGCTCTGATGCTCGACCTAGACTTTGGTACGTACCCCTACGTGACATCGTCGAACACTGGCATTGGTGGTGTGTGCACTGGTCTCGGGATCCCTCCCCACAAGATTAAGGACGTAATCGGTGTGGTCAAGGCGTACACCACGCGCGTGGGTGGGGGTCCGTTTCCAACCGAGCAGGAGAACGATATCGGCAACCACCTGCAGGAGGTTGGCGCCGAGTTTGGCGTGACCACCGGTCGTCGCCGGCGATGCGGGTGGTTGGATCTGGTGGTTGTTCGCTACTCCACGGTGATAAACGGATACACCAAGCTGAACATCACCAAGCTAGACGTTCTGGACAAGCTCCCTTCGATCAAGGTGGCTGTTGCCTATAAGCACAAGGGCAAGGCGCTCGAGAGTTTCCCGGCCGATCTCTCCCTCCTCAAAGACGTGGAGGTGGTGTACAAGGAGCTTCCTGGTTGGCAGACCGACACCTCCAATATCAGGAAGTACGAGGATTTACCTAAGGAAGCCAAGGAGTATCTGAACTTCATTGAGGAGTTTGTTGGGTCCCCTATCGCTTGGGTCGGCGTGGGTGCTGGCCGCGACGCTATGCTCTCCAAGTAACCGCACTTTTGTGAGACCTATCTATATCTCATCATTGAGTAGTAATACATCAATTTCGAACCTAAATGCCAACCTGTTGGGCTCCCGCGGGTCCTCTATCATTCTTGACCCACCGGCAGTACTCTGTCCAGGAAGTAGTACCCAGTAGATTGTTCAAGGGCAAGTATAGAATTCTAGCCAGTGTGCTCGATTCGTCGGTATCCAGGAAACGATAGCAGACTTCCTCGGTCCAGATGGAGTCTGTCGCTGGGTCGATTTCGCCCTCGTCCTTGTTCACAGGCTTCTTAATGTCCACATAGTACTCGCAAGAGGAGACGGGCACAAGTTTGCCGGGATCAGCTGCGTTTTGATTGTTCATGCCGTCAGGGATGCCTGCAATAGACTGGAAGTGGCCGGGCAGCAGCCCATTGAACCCACTTTGCACAAAGTTGAGGTTGCCGTCAATAAAGTAGCTAGAGGGAAACCGGTACCACTCGCGGCCAACACATACAGTCGACCCACTGGCTGCTCCGTTATAGGCGCGCAACGGCGCCGTGTAGTACAGGACCAGCGCCAGTGTCCTAAGAACCGAAATCGTCGAGATCATGCCCACAGCACCGTACAAGAGTGCCCGGGGAAGTTTGATGAACTTGGTAGCCAGGCCCCAGAATCGCGACAGGGCAAATGAAGCCCCAAGGCAAATCAGCGGGTACACAGGGTAGATGAAGCGCTCTTCTTTGTGCGGCTGGATTATGAGGATTGCGATCCAGAGCGCGAACGTGGACAGCACGGTGGCAGAGCGAGAGTCTACCACGAAGAACGCAAGCAGCGAAAGCGGCACCATGAGGTTAAAATTGAGTAGGAGGTTGAGAATGTAGTAGGTCCACGGCTCGGTACCAAAGATGTTGGGGCCCGCGTCGTCCGACGCAAAAAACACGTTGTAAGCCACAATGTTGAAGGGTACAACCACAAACCGCCGATAAAGTGTGCTATCTATTGCCGCGACAGTTCCCAATACCCCTACAGACGCCAAAGCTGTTTTCGACATCGCCTCGAACCACGCCCTCGGAGATTCGACCATGGAGAACGAGTAGTAGAGGCCAATGGGCGCGACAAGTATAAGGACGAACGGCCATCCCAGCACAGCACCGACTACAATGGCCAGCAGCGCGGACCGAATGTGCTTCCGGGGATCGAGAAGGAACTGGGACATGGCAAATGTTACGCAGTACATGGCGAACGACGACGGCAGGTAAGACACTGACGCGTGGAAAAGGCCCGTGCACAGGGCAGACAGAATCACGTAGATGTTAGCTGTGCTGCCGTACCTGCGGCGCACCGCCCGTGCAAGCCGGGCCTCCGTCCACCCTTCGACGCAGGCCAGGACGGCGCGCAGAAAGTAGAAGAGAGACGCACCCTGCAGGCCCGCCAGAGCACCTGCTCGCACTACGGCTGCGTGCAGCCCCACGTACGCCCAAGATCGGATCGCGTACGCCGGTGACCACTCCCAGGTCTGGAGACCGGAGCCGTGGGTCAGAAAGTGCGTGGGCTCCCAGTAATTGAACACCTCGTCGCAGTCGGGGATCGGCGACAAGCCGGCAGCTAGCAGCCTGGCCGCAGCCAGAGCGAGAAAATCAAGCATGGCCTTGCTGCGCCAGCGAGTTACAAACCTCTCGGCGCGTTAAGACAGTGAAGCTGTGTATGTGTATGTAAGTGCTGGTAGATGTCAACATGTAGAGCTAACAGCGTTCCATATATAGTGAAACTGTGAAAACTAGACTAGCGTTCTAGCTGCTGTTGGGGTAGAATTTGGGCAGCGCGGTGACTGCGGGCCGGTGGTAGCCGCCGTCGTTGTAGACCGACTTGTTGGCGTCGAAGTTGGGCACGTTGCTCATGATCTCCTGCTCCCGCGCACGCATGGCCAGCACGCGGCGCACCTCGTCTCTGTCTGCCTCGGCCTCGAGCAGCGGCTGCACGTAGAAGCGGCTCCACACGTTTTCGCGGGCCAGCTCGTTGCGCTCCCGGATACCTGCAATCAGCTTGTAGAAGCCGTACGTGCAGATCCCCACGGTGCCCCAAAACCAGATGGACGGCCTGAACCCACGTGAAGGCAGATTGCGCTTCCACTGGATGGGCTCGGGGTAGCCGCCCTTGGGCGGCATTTCCTGGAATACGGTCATTGGCTAAGTCAGCCTGTCGCTGTCTGGATGATAGCCATGTCGGGTCCTGGAGTGAAAAATGTGAAAAAAGTCAGCATTCCATAATTTCCCAGCTTTGGCGGCTCACCATATTACTTGCCATTACCAACTGCTATATACCGTGCTTCTCTGTACCATTATCAACTGCTACATATCGCGCTTCTCTCTACCATTATCAACTGCTACATACCGCGCTTCTCTACCGTTAATTTACATTTGTACTCTATTTATCACAGCATACAAGAACTGGTTTATGAACACCCGGATACTAAGTATACAGCAAAATTCAAACCTGGCGGACTAAATATACAGACCTTTAAGCCGGGTGGACTGTATCCACCGTCAGCTCATTGCAAGGTCGCCTGCACCTTCCTGGTTGATGGTCGGTGGCCGCTCTCCCGGTTTCATGCACCTTGAAACATGGCCGCGGCTGTCTCTAACAAACTTAGTGTACGAGGCACCAGCAATATAGACGGCCAGTATTGATATCGCCGCTGGGTATTTGAAGTCGGCAGGCCGAGGGAAGACCATCGTTGAGGCATATGCACAGAGCTCGAAGAAATTTTGAAGAGCAGCTTCCGTGGTTGAAAAGGCGCCTCGATTTTGTGGCTCTACTTCCTCCTGAATGATGACTTGTGCGGCGAGGTCAAACCCCCGCAGGCCTATTCTGCTGAGTGCCGTCCCCCCCACGAGCCCTGACGCAGCCCAAATTGGTGCTTTTGCAGTCCAGAATATAACAACTGCAATGCCCAGGCAAGCCATCTGAAAGCTCAAGAACCAGAACCCAGTCATAATGGGCCCGATTCGGCGCATTGTCCACGGAGTAAGCCATGTTGCGGATATCTCACAGACGGTCGAACCCACTCGGAGCAGGCCTATGGTGGACGGGGTGTAGCCAACTGCAAGGAGATATGTAACCATCTGCCCAGAGAAAGCGAGTACCGTCAAGTAAAGGATTGATAATGATAACGAAGGCAGAAACGCCTCTTGAGACACATACATCCGCATATTTTTCACCAGCGACGTTGTTTGCTGAGCCGCAGAGCGTGTCTCCTGCGTATTTGCTGCGTCGTCACTTTCCACTCTGGAGACCGCGCGCGGCTGGGAAAGGCCGGGTACCACCTTATACACCCTTGCAATCAGCGCATATTCAACCACCAAGCAAATACTGTTTATGCCAAATGTGACGAGGATCGCGACATCCGTAGAGATTCCATCGAGCAGAGCGATAAATAGTGGGCTAACAAGCTTGCAAAAGAGATCGATGCGACGCATTTGGGAATTCATCTGGCGAAGCACGTCTTCTTTGCCGTCCGCTATTACAACAACCCAGTCCCTCTCCACTGATACCGTGTTCATCATAGAAGATAGCCTCTCAATGCAGGCTAAGAATATGTTCGCGCCAAGTAGTATGGCGGTGCTCCAGGCTGGCAGGTCCTCCCTTTTCAGCACGCTGATCCAGAAGAGCACGCACGAGAGAGCGACCGCTCCCCGCTGCCAGACGATAGACGAGCGGACGACTTTCAGCCGATTGCCACTGTCAATATACTGTCCGATGGATGGTGCAATGAAAATGGCAGATGCAGCGCGCACTAGCGCATATATTGACATCGGCAAAAGTGTGCCAGGGTAGATGGCGGCGAGAAAGAGAATTGCTCCGAATTCAAATCCTCGCGAATTCCATGTGGAGAGGAAGTGCGACAGGTAAAGCCGTCGTGTTATGCCTTTCGACGTTCTATGGTCCAACGGACTTTCTTCTGGAAACGCTGGCGGTGGGCTCCCGGACGTGTGCGAGCGTAGTTCTGAAGAGGAACCCGAGGACGACACATCATCTCTGCTGGCTGTCTGCTGCGTGGGCGCAAGCGATATATTCTTTACTAGCGGTGTCCTTTCCGTAGCTTCTTCCGCGTGTAACTGGGATGGCTCCGGTCGTGGTTCCGAAGTCCGCTGTTCATTTGGAGATCCAAGCATCGACAGGCCGGTTGTTTCCCTCCCCAGACCGCCAAGAGACCGAAATTGCCGGATTCTCTACTATTGGTTGGATCACGTGATGGGTGGTGTGGGTCCAAGCCAACGTGCACGTCTCTGGTTGCTGACATGTTGCGCTCGTTGGTTCCTTTGACGATAGTTGGCTTGGGGATTGGGGGGTCTTTTTTGCTCACTCGAAAGCCCCGTATTCTGTGTGATGCGGGACCCAGCAACCCATTGCGCAACAATTCCTTTGAACCACCCACGCTCAGCAGCGACAAGGTCTACACCGACAACGGTATCTCGCGCCTCAATGGCAGGTTGGACTACCACCAGCTCACCTACGGATCGTTTGCAGGAATGGTTTCCGGCTGGTTGTTCGGCAAGGTCAGTAAGGTGCTTGTGTCGCTGGTTCTAGGAGGCATTCTGACCGCCGAGTATCTCAGCTACACTGGCCATCTGAATATAAACCCCTGGGCTCAGGCGGTTTACCGCTGGTCAGTATCCCATTTGAATCAAGAGGTGTTGATAAAAGACCCCAGTTTCAAGGTCAGTTTCCTATCGGCATTTATCATTGCTGCAGTGTATTCGTAGCTATTGTATGTAATGCAAAAAGCAGAAACCGCCCGCGGCTTCTGCTATCCTTTGATTGGGTACTCTGGAATGATGTGGGTGGCATCAGTTTCAAGCTTTTGAAGATGCAGTCATGCTACCTTGGTGTCGCGGCAACGACTACAGCGAACCCTTTTTAACATGCAATACAAATGGTTCGTCAAGAAAGATTTGGCCTCCTCCAATGACATCGTAAATGGCCGACCATGCAAAGCTGCCCAACACTAGGGGGATCACCTGGAACGCCACCGTGGTGCTCTCATGAGGTGGCACAGCCACAGGAAGCTGTAGAGCGCCTACGTACAAAACGCTCTTCAGCTCAGAAGACACAAGTCGCAACATACCCGACTTTTGACTACCCGTTTTGTTCAGAATCTTGACACTGATACTTGCGAGCTCATTTAGTGCTGGTTCGTCCACGCTGTACATGTGCATGTATAGCGGGGGCATCTTCATAAGATTAAACATTCTGCGCGTCAGCTGGATGCCTCTAAATTCCACGCTTCCGCATCTCTGTGTCGCTGGTGAGTCTGCTTTTATCGTCCACTGGCCTCCAACCTTTCCCAGCAGCTTTTCTCTCAACCAAAACGACTGATTAGTTTCTGGGCTAGTTTTAGTGTCCACCACAAACTGTTTGGCACCCAAAAAGGGGATGGGCTGCAGCAGGTCCTCTGTACTGACATAGGACCATTCCAAAGGTAGCAAGAAACGCTCTGACCGGTTACTCCCGATCGTGTGGGTCACCTCAAACACCTTTTTACCTTTGTCGTCAAATGTCCACAAACTAACATCCATGTTTTCGCGCCACGAGTTTTGCAAGTCGAGAACAATCAGTAAATCACCCTTGAACGTCGAGTCTTTGCTGAGAGGCCTCATCTCGAACCTGTCCAGCTCCACACTTGGGTACACGGTGACGGATACTGGGATACGCAGCCTATATGAGGTCTGGGGTGTCTCTCCATAGTCAACAAGGATGGCTGCGCTCGTAATTCCACGTTTGCCACTCAGCTCGAACTTGTAGGACTCTGTGGAGTTCGCAAGAAGCGGCTTGGACGGAGATAACATCTGGATAGCTTTTCGTTTGTAGAGAAAATATTCCAACTCATAGATATCAGCCCTGGTAGCCTCAGGATTTGCAATTGCCTGCTTGAGTGGTTCCACCGTCGAGTCGTTAAAACCAAATTGGAAATTTGTGCATGGGGTGCTAGAGATGTTGGCGATTTCTATGGCGAAATCCAGCTTTTCCCCCTCGAGTAGCATAGCCCACCCTTTCTGAAGGCTTGTCTTGCGCAAAACAAGCGTGGCTCGAGGCGGTAGAACATCCACAACGGCGGGCCGCCTCTCCTTCCCTTTTTCGTTCTCCTTGTCAGCCAGTGTCTGTCCACACAAAACCTGGTCAAGCTTGGTCGCCGTATCGAGGTAGTAATCCTTGCCAACGCAGCCACTAACCTGGATATGGCAGCCTGCAATGCTCAATGGTCCCACTCGGTCCGGTCGTATCTTGACCATGATTTTGTGGACGATCCCAGGGGGCAAAAATATATCGTTGGTAGGGTCTCCTACCTGATTTCCATCAACGTCTATAACTGCAAGCTCGTAAATGTGTACCTCGAACCCGAACGGGTTCTGGAGAAACACTTCAACACTGAGGTTATTATCACCGCAGACAACAGTACTGACCTCTTTTTCTGGTTGGGCGTAGGGGTTGTAGACTATTGGGCCATTCTTAGGCTTTTCTGATGGGGCTGCGTGCGGCGACACACTGGTTTTTGTATGCAGTCGTAAATCCCGCAACAAATGAGGGTCCCAGTATTCGTTGTCGATTTCGCCATCGTCTATGATAATTTGATGGATTGTCTTTTGCTCATCGCTATCCAAGATCCCCACACCAGTTGCAAGGAGCATGCAAGAAGCTCTTACAGCGAACTTATAGAACCCTATGCGCCTGGCCAACTCGATGCACACCTTGATACAATCGATTTTCAGCCTTCGGCTCCTGTACGCAGCCAAAAGCTGGTGATACAAAGTTTCGAGCAGACTGGGGGGGAACTGACTGACAAACGCGCTGTCACAAGTCACAAGGAGGCGGATCATCTGCTCCACCACAAATGCACGCTTTCTGTGCATGTCCAATTTCGAGTATATGCTGCATAGTCCATTCAGCAGACGACAGGCAAACTCTGGCGCAAGCTGTGAGATATCCACAAGTTGAGAGCACCATTTCTCAATATCCAAAATGCCGGGACTTTCGTCAGTCAAGTTCAGCACCAGTGGAGTTCCCCGTACAACGGCCGAGAGTGTCGCACCATTCCAACCGCCACCCACTCGGAGGCACGTCAGCATATTCGCGAACCGAAGGATGGACTCGCTGCGCATCAGATGAGGGACCGCTTCTTCGGTGTTTTGGCTGCATCTCCCCCACTGTCTGAGGACAGTTTCCATCAAGAGCGGCAAGAACTGCGACAGCTGCTGGCTGACATTTTTGAGCGACTTTGGTGAAGCGAGCTCAGAGTCGGTGCCAACCGCTGACAAGGCGATGGTCGGAATCGTCACTGGCACCTCATAGAACGCCTGTAGTACGAGACAGATAGCAATAGACTCGAGCGCCGACGCATACCATAAGTGGTCATGCGCCGCTTTTAATATCGACGCAGCCTCAGCTAGCTCGCTCAACGCTTCAGGAAGCCGCCCCGCCAGTAGGTACAGCGCTCCCATGAAGCGAAGAGACCGGCCGCGCTGCCGGGACTTGGCGCGTTCAGTCAGTCCCATCGATATCGAGCCTGTGCGAGACACCGTCACGCCTGACGGTGTAGAGACATGTCTGCGTCCAGATCTCCGTGGTTCGGTTGGCGGGTCTCCGGCATCGTCTTTCTTGTCGATGGTAGTCGCACTGTCCAGGGATGGGGTCAACGAGGGATGGTCCAAGACCTTCAGCCCGGGGCTTTTGAAGGACCCGAGCTTCTTAGTGGCAGCTACTGCAGCGAAGAGGCGCAGCACGTTTGCACTCACGTCGCACATTGCCGTTTCCAGGCTGGTGTAGTTGGAGCTGAGGATAGGGAAAATGTTCGTCGTGCCCTCAAAGGCACCAGGTTCCGGTACTCCAAACACAAGAATATTACACGAGACTGCAGCACCGTAGGTCTCCCTCATCGTGCCAAGCTCCTTTTCTAGCTCTTGTACCGTGGTCTCTTTGTAGTATGCAATGCCCAGCACCACGTACAAATCGCGCCACGGCTCTACGTCAAACAAAGGGTGCAAGGTCTCCGGTGGCGGGGACAGCTCGAGCCGGTAGACGAGTTTCCCGTTGGGGTAGCCCTGCGGATTGAACGGGGATTTCTCATTCCCATGGTCGGGGGTCACGTCCATCAGACGCACCTCCGACGCCTGTTGCAGCCGCGTAAAGTACTGGTCGAACTGGCGACGCTTTATCCGCCCGGAGGGCAGCACCAGCGCATATATTTTCGTTGCCGCTGCAAAGGTGTACGGGTCCATCTATCCCCACTAGCGACCTGACCTTACGACTTACTTAAGTCGCGCGTTCGCGGTGATTTATTTGTGTGACGATTACGCCATCCAGTTGCCACTTTCTTGTCCTTAACGTTCAGCTGTAGCAGCGTTTGATGTGCCCACTGCAGGCCAGGGGCACCGTAGCTAGATAGACGTAGACTGGGAATATGCCGAGTACCCATAGGCGCAGGTTTGCGTTTGACAACTTCCTGAAGCAGGAGTTCCGCTGGGGGGTGGACAAGGACCGCCCTTTGTGCCGCTACTACGCCACCTCCACATGCCCACGCGGCAGACACTGCCCGGACCGGCATGTTCTTCCCGCCTACACGAACAAGATCGTGTGCCGACACTGGCTGCGCGGGCTGTGCAAGAAGGGCGACCAGTGTGAGTTTTTGCACGAGCTGAACGTGCGCAAGCTCCCCGAGTGTGCGTCTTTTGCCAGCACCGGCCAGTGCGCCCAGATCCCGGACTGCCCGTACCGGCATGTTGATCCGATGAGCAAGGTGCCGCTGTGCACGGCGTACGAGAGGGGCTTCTGCCGCCAGGGCCCCAAGTGCACGAAACGCCACGTTCTCCGCACCATGTGCCCGTTCTACCTGGCTGGGTTCTGTCCCGACGGGCCGATCTGCCAGATGGGCCACCCGCGATTCATCCAGATTGACGACACAATGCGGATTGCCCCCGATCCTGTACAGCCGCCGTCCTGGCAAGAGAAACGCCACACGTCCACCCCGCCCGTGGCGGTTTCACAGTGATGCTAGTTTATTTTAACATTAATCGTATATAGAACAAGAGGATCATATCCTCAATTTTTTAGCCTCCAAAATCTCGGTGTCTGTGAGGACGGTTTCTATGTCCTCCTCCTCACCGATAATCGATACGATCTGCGCAACGCGAATAAACTTGTCGCGGACCGCATAGTTGTCTTCAGAGACAGTGGCAATTATTTTGCTCACATCGCGGTCTAACGCAATGGAGCCGAGCTCGTTCACCTTGCCTTCGAGGCCCCAGAGCCACTTTTCCAGGATGCGCGAGACGTACCCGGCGGCAATGCCCACCAGTTGGTTGTAGACGCGCGGGTGCAAAAGTCTTTGAAGCGGCGAGAATATCTTACGCCACTGGTACTCAAAGAGCTTACCTTTGTCCGACTCCGGCTCGGTAGGTGACATGAGATAGTTACCCTTAAAGGAACTACCACAGGCGGACCGCAGCTGGGCCGATATTTGGTTGGTGAATAGCACGTTCAGGTTGTCAATAAGAATGTCGTTGGCACGCTTGTCAAAGCTTTGCCTCAGTTTCACCAATGCTGACGGCGGGTCCTGCTCCGGATCAAACAGCCCGGGGTGGGAGTCGCGGAGCCGGTCCACAACCTTGTCGACGTAGGTACCAGTCGCGGCCAAATCGTTAAGGTACAAGATGAAAGCCTGGGTTCGCTGCTCCAGTGAGGACGCCAGGCGCTTGTTCGTTGCTAGGTTGTCCTGAAGTTTTCGCTGGATAGTTCCGCTGTAGTCAGACTCTAAGATGCGGCGAAACATGGGTATAACAGCCTCGTATATTTCGGGGTTACCAATGTCTAGCACCTGGTCCAGCAACGTGCTAAGAACATACATAGTGTCCTCGACCATGGAGGTGATCAGAGAGTCGGGGCTCTGGCTCTGGCTCTGGCTCTGGCTCTGGCTCCGGGCATCGATGTCTGGCAGCTCGTCAATATCGACGGCCATCTCCACAGACCGCCTGAATACAAAGACGGCCAATGTCGAAAATGCGGGGGCCAGCGTTGACGAAACCTTGCGAGCCAGCGCACTTTGCTGGAGCGCCTGTGCACCGTCTGGCCATCGCTGCGCAATAAATTCCTGGTACAGGTACCAGCGATTGAGGATGGTGGTAAGTTCGTTGAGGGCGGTCGACGCTTCTGTCATGTCCACACTGTCGACCATAGGGCTGTTGGCACGGGCACCCGACGATAGTGCCGCAACAAGAACGGGATAGCTGTAGCTTTTTGTCTCGCCCAGCAGCCGGTCCAAGTGGACTTCGTCCCACCACGTGTCGATGATTAGACCCTCTTGCGCATCGACTTCGTTCTGAATCGCAGACACCACCTGTGCCATCGCAGCCTCGCCGTAGTACCTTTCGACCAGCGGCGAATGCTGAGACAGAATGGAGGCGATGTTCTCAAACAGGCGCGCAGTGGCAGCGCCGTAGACGAGCTTGGGCTCAGTCTGGGAACGGCTTGTCAAAAGAGAGCGGCTCTGCGACGAGATGATGCCGCAAATGAAGCGAGAGTACTTTCGCAGACCCTGCTGCTCGTGGCCAATGAGGGGAAACAGCTTGAAGTAGCGCGTGAGGAGCTCCATGTTCCGGGTGTCGGTGCCTTTGTCGAACTCGCGAGCAAACAGTGCCGCCAGGTCGTCGCAGGCCAGCCTGAGGCTCTGCGCCGGGAGATCGGGAATTTCTGCCGTAGGTACCATCTTCGCGGCAAACTCGCTGTTGACGAGCTCGTCGGGGACGTCCAGGGCCGTGCGCGCGGCACGCGCAGCTCGCTCCCAGTCGCGGGAATCTATTGCCGAGTAGAGGTCTGCGATAGCCCGTTTGAGTCGGAGAGTGTCTTCAACGTATATTCGGGCTGCCTCTGCGCGGCCTGCTATTGATTCTGCCTCCCGGACACTGCTGGCCACGGCTCCGCTGCCTAGCGCGGCCTCCTGTGTGATGGTCGTGAAGTGCGCCGCATCATCCAGCACGGTTCGGAGACCCGTTCGCTCGCTCACTGCCTGCGCGAGCATCTTCCTGGGGTCGCTCTTGGCGCACAGCTCGCGCAGGTGGGCAGCGTTCGCCGCGTACGCGGACGTGGTTTCCTGCAGAACCGACTCGACGTCCGCGCGCGACGCACAGCTCTTGACGCTCATGCCGGACTTCTTTGCAGTGCTCTCGTCGGGTCCTCGGGAACCGCGCGAGCAATTGAAGCGCCGGCGTTGCAAAGCTACTTCAGTTGGCCGCTTGGGTAAGCTCGAGAGAGGCTATAGGCACCTGGCGGCCAGCTGGGCGCCTGCCAATTACACCGGCGCCAAAATCTTTATCTAATTTTGCTAATTCTTGCTAGTTCTAGCTTCTACATAGCAGCCGCGCTTGGCGTGACCCACGCCGGATCATCTAGTGACCCGTGCTTATGAAGGGTTTGATCTAAGCACCAATTTGACTGCGGGCCAGGTACTGGAGATGGCCAGCCATGCGGGAGAAATGACCATTGTGGTGTTGATCTCGGGGTCGGGGAGCAACCTCCAGGCGCTCATTGACAGCAAGCTGCCGGGCAAAATCACCCATGTCGTGTCAAGCAGCCCGACAGCGTACGGGCTCGAGCGGGCTGCCAAGGCGGGAATCCCCACCACGGTGCACCAGCTCAAGAGCTACTATGGGGATATTCCCAAATCCGACAAGGAGGGCCGGCAGGCAGCGCGCGACCGGTTCAACCGCGACCTGGCGAAGCTGGTGATCAGCTTCCAGCCGACGCTGGTGGTGTGCGCTGGATGGATGCTGATCCTGGCGCCGAGTTTCCTTGAGCCGGTCGCGGCAGCGAACATCTCCATCATCAACCTGCATCCTGCGCTGCCGGGGGCGTTTCCGGGCATCAAGGCCATCGAGCGCGCGTGGGAGGCCGGCCAGCGGGGCGAGCTCAAGTTTGGCGGGGTCATGATCCACTATGTGATCGCCGAAGTAGACGAGGGCGAGCCGCTGGTGACCGAGAAGGTGCCGCTGTACCAAGAGGAGACTCTCGAGGCGTACACGGATCGGGTCCACGCCATCGAGCACAGGGCCATTGTGCAGGGCACCATCACCGCGCTGGAGGTCGCCCGGCGCCAGCATGCAAAGTAGCCAAGGAACAGTATGTATTGTTAATTTATGGCCGGCCATTATGCAGCCGCGGGGTCTACTTCCATCGCGTCAGCGGTGTCGCCAGCACCAGGCTCGGCGAGCGTCGCAGTGGTGCCTGGCTCGAATTTGTACGACTGCTGTTTTGCCAGGCGCTCGTTGGGTTTCCGGAAACCGCGGATGAGCCGCGACGGCTGGTCGGTCTCCATGATGCAGACGTCTACGTTGGAACCGGAGCCGAGATCGTTGAAAATACCCGACTCGATTGCGGCCGCACACAGCTCGAGCGCCTGGTCCTTTGTGAGCTTGCTGTGCCACCGCGACTCGAGCACCGACAGCGCGGCCAGCGACCCGGAACCCAGCGCCATGTAGGGGCCCACATCGGTAGACCCGTGCGCGTGCACGCTGAACAGGTGCGCGCCAGTGGGATCCACGCCCGCAATGATCAGGTATGCGCCAATGTGGCCCTGGTACTTGAACAGCATTTGCTTGAGGTGCGTCAGCGCGGTGACCACCCGCGGCTTGCGGCCCATCCATAGCGAGTGCAGCTCCAGGTTCGACGCCTCCATCTCAGTGACCTTGTCGTTGTCGGCCGCGGTACCCGCGCCGGCGCACCAGATGTTGGGCGCCAGCCGGTGCAGCTTGCCCACGTTTTTGTCTGCGACCACCGACCCGGCGGTGGCGCGCGTGTCAGCGGCAATGATGACGCCGCCGTCAAACTTGCACCCCACAATCGTTGTGCCCGTCGATGTAAACCGCGGCGGTGGGACGCCAGCGGCCGCGAGGTGCTGGTTCCGCCGGTAATTGTCGAAGCTCAGGCCGGCCATTCGTAGGTCGCTGGCGCCCCGGCGGTTTACTCATCTGGATCACGTGCCGAATGTGTCACGTGTTGCATGGTGGTCACGTGTGGCCGCTCCGGTGCCAGGCTCGGGCGCTAAACGGTAAACCCGCGGGACGGCGGCGCTCAAACCGTCTAGAAACTCCACAGTGTATTTAATGCGAGCGTCTTACAGGTCTGGAACAAGGTCGCACCGTTAGCAATTTTCCGCTGCCCCGACAACCGCACAAGTGCTCCGTTTGCGGCCGGCGGTCGCACGGCCAATCTCCAACCGCCCATTGGCCTCGTTACAGCGAATCGCGAACACTGCAGGGTCATGTGAGGCAGCGGGGACCACCTGTGTACCCCGCGTGGTCAGTCATCATCCTACCAGATAATGCCCCTTCGCCTCAACGATATCAACCGGCATGTTGTCGATGCCCAATACGCCGTGCGGGGCGCTCTGGCACTGCGTGCCGAGCAGCTGCGTAGCGAGCTCGCCCACGATCCAAATTCGCACCCATTCAAGCGAGTGATCAACGCCAACATCGGAAACCCGCAGCAACTCGACCAGCAGCCCGTAACCTTTTTCCGCCAGGTGCTGTCGCTGGTGCAGGACCCGGAGTTGATCAAGGATGCGGCAAAAGTTTTCCCCCGGGATGCGGTCGACCGAGCGCGGTGGCTGCTGAACGGCATCGGGAGTGTGGGTGCCTACTCGCCGTCGAACGGCGTGGAGATCATTCGCAAAAGCGTGGCAAACTTTATAGAGAAGCGCGACGGGTTCCCTGCGGACCCCAACAATATCTTCCTGAGCGGCGGTGCATCTGCGGCCGTATCCAAGATGATCACGCTGGTGAGCCGCGGCCCCCAAACGGGTATCCTAGTGCCGATCCCGCAGTACCCCCTGTACTCTGCGACCATCGCGCTGCAGGGCGCCACGCAGCTCGACTACTACCTCGACGAAAGCAATGGCTGGCGGACGTCGCCTGAGGAGATCGAGCGCGCCATCACCGAGGGCAAGAAGAAGGGCGTTGATCCGGAAATGCTCGTGGTCATTAACCCCGGTAACCCCACGGGGGCAGTGCTCCGCAAGGAGGACGTCGAGGCACTGTGCGAGCTCGCGCTCAAGCACGACCTCGTCTTGGTGGCCGATGAGGTGTACCAGCGCAACGTATTCAAGGGCGAGTTTTTTTCGTTCAAAAAGGTGTGGAGCGAGCTCTGTCAGAAGGATTCCAACTACAAGCAGCTGCAGCTCGTGTCGCTGCACTCGACCTCCAAGGGTGTGCTGGGCGAGTGCGGCCAGCGCGGAGGGTACATGGAGGTGGTCGGGTTCCAAAAGCCGGTGTTCGAACAGATCTATAAACTGGCTAGTATCGAACTATGTCCTGTGGTCACGGGCCAGGTCATGACCCAGCTCATGGTGGACGCGCCGAAGCCCGGCGACCCCAGCTACGAGCTATACGAGAAGGAGACCTCGCATGTCTTCGACACGCTGTACGAACGCGCCATGCAGCTCTACGAGGCGTTCAAGGGCATGGAGGGCGTCAAGTGCAACCCGCCCGAGGGCGCCATGTACCTGTTCCCGCAGATCACGCTCCCAGAGAAGGCAGTCGCCGCAGCCGAGAAAAACGGCCAGAAACCGGACGAAATGTACTGCATGGACCTGCTCAACAGCACCGGTATCTGCGTTATCCCCGGCAGCGGGTTCGGTCAGGCTCCAGGCACTTTCCACTTTCGAACGACGTTTTTGGCGCCCGGCGGTAAGGAATTCAGCGATCTGTTCCTGAACTTCCACAAGGACTTCATGGCCAAGTACCACTAAGGTACACACTGCCCATGGGCGGGGTCTTCAGCCGTGCGTCGACCGGGTCGTCCCCCTGGGAACCCCGGGTCACGTGCCACACGGCTGTTACCCTTCAGGGTAAAATTTCACCACTGATCACACCCCCTCACCATGCTTTCGGCTTCCCGCGGGCTCCGACACTCTCTGGTTGCGCGTCTGGCTGCGCGTTCCTATGCCACCAACGTGGCCTCGTTCACGGCCAAAAAGAACAAGGATGGCCGGTACACGGTGCCTATCATTGAGGGTGACGGTATTGGCCCCGAGATCTCGCAGAGTGTCAAGGAGATCTACTCGGCGGCAGGTGTGCCGATTGACTGGGTCCCTGTCGACGTGACGCCCAAGCTGGAGCACGGCAAGACGGTGATCCCCAGCGACACTATCAAGGCCATCAAGGAGCACAAGGTCGCGCTCAAGGGTCCTCTGGCCACGCCCGTCGGCAAGGGCCACGTCTCCCTGAACCTGACCCTGCGCCGCACCTTCCACCTTTTTGCCAATGTGCGTCCCTGCAAGAGCATCAAGGGCTACACCACCCCCTACGAAGACGTGGATACGGTGCTGATCCGTGAGAACACTGAGGGTGAGTACTCGGGAATCGAGCACGTGGTTGTGCCTGGCGTGGTCCAGAGCATCAAGTTGATCACCCGCGACGCGTCCGAGCGCGTGTGCCGCTACGCGTTTGAATACGCGCGCAAGACCGGCAAGAACAAGGTCCTGGTCGTGCACAAGGCCACCGTCATGAAGTTTGGCGATGGTCTGTTTTTGGACTCGGCGCTCAAGATTGCCAAGGACTACCCCGACATCGAGGTCCACACCGAGCTCATCGACAACACGTGTCTCAAAATGGTCACCAACCCGGCGCCCTACAAGGAGTACGTCATGGTCATGCCCAACCTGTACGGTGACATCATGTCCGACCTGTGCTCTGGTCTGATTGGCGGTCTTGGTTTGACCCCCAGTGGCAACATGGGCACCGAAGTGTCCATTTTCGAGGCTGTGCACGGCTCGGCTCCCGACATTGCTGGCAAGGGTCTTGCCAACCCCACAGCGCTGCTTCTGTCGTCGGTCATGATGCTCCGCCACATGGCCCTGGACAGCTATGCCGACAAGGTAGAGGGCGCCGTGCTAAACACTCTGGCGTCCGGCAAGGAAAACATTACCCGCGACCTGCGTGGGTCCGCCGGCACCGAGCGGTTCACCCAGGAAGTTATCAAGCGCTTGTAGACATAGACGACCGGTACGTAGCTAGAGACGATGAATGGAAGATTTAGTGGCTGTTCTGCTGCAGCGCCGGAAGGAGCAGCAGCGGCGCAGAAGGCCCGGAGGCAAGGCTCCGCGCTATGTACGGTGACCTAGACAGCTGGTGGCACAGGCCCGGACTGTGGTAAACAGAGTCCACAAGCCTAGACTGTGGTGAAAAGAGTCCACACGCCGTTGAGGTACTGCACGATCTCGTCGCCGCCCAGCTTGCTCTCGCCGTACACACGGTCAACAAAGTTGATAGGCACCTCGCCAATCGTGAAGCCCAGCTCACGGGCCCGCACCATCATTTCCATCTGGAACACGTAGCCCTTGGACACGGTGGCTGCGATTAGCTTTTCGAGCACAGGCTTCTTGTACAGCCGGTACGACCCGGTCAGGTCCGACACGTCCGGTCGCAGCAGGGTGGCCGCCAGAAAGTTGGCGCCGCGCGACACCAGTTTGCGCTTGAGGTCCCAGCCGTAGACGCCGCCATCGCCCGCGTAGCGCGTGCCAGTCACAATGTCATAGTCCTCCTCCTTCTGCTTGGCAATGAACAGCGGAATCGCCTCGGGGTGGTGGCTAAAGTCTGCGTCCATGATGATCACAAAGTTGCCGCTCGCGCTCTTGAGCCCATGCACGTACGCAGTGCCAAGACCGAGCTTACCGGCGCGTGGGCGCAGCACAATGTGGTTCTCGCCGTACACCCGCTGCAGCTCCTTGGCAACCTCCAGGGTGCCGTCGGGGCTGCCGTCGTCGACGATGATGACCTCCCAGTCGAGACCGTTCTCCGTGAACATCTGCGCGAGCAGCCACACGAGAATTGGCAGGTTCTCGCGCTCGTTGTATGTCGGCAGAATCACAGAGTACTTGTCCATTCTGAAATTAGCTGGCGGTTTACTGTCGTCACTTCACAATCAAGATCGCTGAGTCACCCTGCCGTTGCGACAAAATGAACGTGAACGAGCGGTCCACGGGGCTGGCCATGCTGTTTGGCGAGGACACCGTAAAGAAAATCCGCGGTTCGAAGGTGCTTCTGGTGGGTGCGGGCGGCATCGGCTCCGAGATGCTCAAGGAACTGGTAATGGTTGGTGTTGGCGAGATCCACCTGGTGGACATGGACACCATCGATCTCAGCAACCTCAACCGGCAGTTTCTGTTCGGCATGAAGCACATCAAGCAGAACAAGGCGACCGTGGCCGCCGAGGTTGCTGCGCAATTCAACCCGAGTGTGCACATTGTGCCCTACACCACCAATATCATGGACGACAAGTTCTCGCCCAAGTGGTTCAGGGGCTTTGCGCTGGCATTCAATGCACTCGACAACGCAGAGGCGCGCCGCCATGTCAACAAGATGTGCGTTTTTGCCGACGTGCCGCTCATAGACGCCGGCACGGCCGGTATCCACGGCCAGATCCAGGTCATCATCCCCGGAAAGACTGAGTGCTACGATTGCTTTAGCCACCCGGCACCGGTGTCTTTTCCTATCTGCACAATCAGAAGCACCCCGACGCTTCCTGTGCATGCCGTGGTCTGGGCCAAGAGCTTTTTGTTCAACTCGATTTTCGGCCGTGACGAAGACGAGGCGGAGCTGGACCGGAGCGTGACCGAGGAGAACAAAGAGGAGCTGGAGCACCTGATGCGCGAGCACACCGAGCTCTCCGCTCTCCGCTCTCAGCGTGCTACCGAACAGTTCCCAAGAAACCTTCTCGAAAAGGTCTATGGAAGCGATATCAAGCGCCTGCTCAAGATGGACACAATGTGGACACACCGCAAGCCTCCGGTGCCTCTCAACGTCGACGACTACAGCAAGACTCTTGGGGAGCTGGAAAAAGATACATCTGCGGGCGACAAGGCAGCCCAGCAAGATCAGACGGTATGGTCCGAAGAAGAGACGCTCCAGGTTCTTGCTGCGAGCTCCAGAGCGCTGGCAAAGCGCGCAGAGGCTGGGCCCCTCGATTTCGACAAAGACGATGAGGATGCACTGAACTTTGTAGTGGCCGCGGCTAACCTGAGATCCCGCGTGTTTGGCCTTGGAGAAAAGTCAAAGTTTGATATAAAGCAGATCGCCGGCAACATCATTCCTGCTATTGCCACTACCAACGCTATAGTATCTGGTTTCGGCGTGGTTGAGGCCCTCAAGATCCTTGCTGGGCGTACATCCAATCTCAGAAATGTCAACATCTGGCGGTCGTCTGACAAGCTGCTGCGAAGTGAGCGGCCAGCACCTCCCAATAAAAGCTGCAGTGTGTGTGGCTCCGCTCGCACCACACTTCACACAAAACCTAGAGAGACACTGTTGAAAGATGTGGTTGAAAAATTCCTAAAGCTCGAGCTCGGGTACTCTGAAGTCAGCCTGGTCGCTGACGATCTCATCTACGACACTGAGTACGACGAGAATCTCTCAAAGTCTCTGGCAGACCTCGGGCTGTCTGACCGGTACATCTCGGTCATAGATGAGGATGATAGACGGGTTAATCTCGAGCTTTATATCGACGAAGCAGACGGCCCTACCGTGCTGGACAAAGTCACGATTCCTCTTCGCCCGGGTCTCAAGAAGCGCCGTGCCAACGACGACAGTGACGACGGTATGGAAGAGATCCAGGAGCTGGAGCCAGTCGAAAAGAAGCCAAAGGTCCACTACAAACAGCTGAAAGACTTTGAATGGGCCGACGAAGAGGATGCCTCCCACGTAGGCGATCAAGGTCCTTATTGGCACGACAGAGACTGAGCTCCTGTATTATATATATGTATGATAAAATGAGGTTTGCCGGGCTTTGTGCAATGGCGGCCACACACTTTACACCCACTTACAATGCTCAAGTCCTGTTAGTGCCAGACTTGTGCATGTATATTAGGCCAACCAGATGCCACAAGAACGCCAAGCGGATGCCACAAAAACGCATAGCGGCAGCCAAACCTGGTTACGTTTCAAGTCCATATATCATGAGATCATATATACTATTATTATCAGTACGTAACATTTTTGCATCGTGCCTACTGGGCTTTGAGCTTGCGCGCCGAGGGACATGCCACAAGAACAGTTGACAACCACAGCGGCAGCCAAAGGCTGATGATCATGGACCAGGCCCATATGTTCAGTTCAATACGCGCATTCACTAACTTGAATGCCAGCTCGGCAACAGAACACCCAAAGTAGCGCGCCATACATATCATGCCGACCAGCGGACATGACGCGGCTAGCAAAACAGGGTCGAGTTTATTTTGAGGGCGAACCCACACAAGCGGGTACGCGATAACGCCCAGCGCGAACGCTTGGCTGAAGTTGAGAGTCGCCAACACCGTCAATCCCAAACCGTAAATAATTAGAGACACAGCATGTAGCACAACTTTGCCCCTAGCCGGCAGCATCGGGGCCAGCGACAGCACCAGCACCACCAGGGCAACAAACCCCGTGACCTGGACAAACGCGCTCGACAACACAGGCTCCAGCAAGTAGTTTGCCAGTGTTGGAACAATCCAGATGGTGCTGACCATTCCCAAGGACTGGACAACTGTCGCAGAGTCGATGGGACCGAGTGGAATCAGACTGGAAACTGCCATTATGGGAAAGCTGTTGGCAACCAGCATGGCAGCTGGGAGATAGGTCCCTATACTCACAAAGTAGCGAGGGCCCATCAGTAAGTAGAAGAAAAACGACTGGTGGAAGTGCTCCATGAGGTTGTTTATGGAGCGCACCGTGGACTCTGCGACCCTACCAAACGTAGTAATATCATGGTTCCCCTCACCCCTGGCACGGATTGTCACGGCGTCTATTCTCCAACCGCTGAACATTTCCGAGCCTGGTCCAGGCACAATACCCGCAAACATTTGCCTTGCAATACCCCGAAACTCCGCCTCGAGGCGCTGTCCGTACAGGCTGTACGACGGGCCCATGCCTAGGATCTCCGACTTGACGCCCTCGGCGTCCCCGATGCGCACGACAGCATTCAAGAGATCCAGGTTCGGCTGCTCGCCATTAATACCGTCGTAGGAGATCTCAATGTGGTCAAAGTTCTCGCCCATGTCAGGATAATCGAGGACCAGGGCGCCTTCTATTGACCCTGCAGTGTACTTGAGCGACGTGTGGTACGCCTCTACCCACTTACGCAACGCCACACCGCTATTCGAAGGCACCACAAATATGATGTTCTTATGCCACACTGACCATCTGCGGAAGTAGCGCGCTAGCGAGACAATCAGGGCGAGGCCGCCATCGTTAACTTCACCGTCCACATTCAGCCACGGGGCCACCACGACTACAGCTTCGTTATGAGATCCCCTTGGAGCATGAAGAATAGCGTACAGGTTTTGGCCTTCTCGTGCCGCGCCCGAGTCGTACGAGTCCGTTCCAGTCCAGTTCTGGGCGGCCGTCCTGAGCGACATATCCCGGAACAGCGCCGCCAGCGCGTCGTTGCGCTCGACCTCGGGCAGCTCGTACAGGTCCCGGATCTTGGTGCGGTACCCGCGCAGAATGTGCCATTCCGTCTCTCTAAAGTGCGTGGATGCCTGGTGCGGGAGCAATGCATTCTCTGACACGTAAGTATGGCGGAATTGACCCTCCAGCGGCAGCACAAATAGCCACAGTATCCCCGTAATGTATGCCAGCAGCGATAGCAGCGGGAGTGCCGCGATCACCTTGGGCGCGAGTCCCAGTTTCGAGACACCCCGCGATACTCTCTCGATGAGGCCCATTATTAAGAAGGACAAGATGCTGTGGAAGAATTCAGGCCAACATGGCCCCGACCGTTCTTGGGAACTTTCGAGACCGCCATCTCCGGAGGCGCGGATTCTCCGAGGCCGCCTCGTAAAAAAGGCCGCGCGGGGCTGGATCAGGCTCGGTAGGGCCTAGATCAGATTCGTCAATTAGCGCAGTTTTAAAGTGATAAATCAAGACTCCGCCCCCGGCAAAGCCTACCGCTGTAGCTTCAAAACTTTTTGCCGCTCCCGGCAGCTGCACCGGCTGGGTACTGGCGTTGCACGCACTACAGGTGGTTCATTATCGCCAGGTTTGGCAGTCACGCTTACATGAAGCTGCGAGGGCTCCAGCCTGAGCAGGAGCGGGCTCTCAAGGAGTTTTACGAGCCGCTGCAGGCGCAGGGAACGTCCCCGGAGCTGATCACAAGTCTCCGCTACGACCGGGAACTTGCTGCGGCCACGCGGCACGTCCCCATTGCTCTGAGCGAGTCGTACGAGGACCGGTTTTTCCTGTCGTACCTCCATTACCAGCGGTTCAAGTACGGCGCAAGTGTTCTAGGGTGGTCCATCGAGCTCACCTATGCCTCCGTTTGCGAGGTTCTGGAGGAGGCTGTCCGTACCACGGACGGTCCGTGCAAGATCAGAGTGACGCTCGACAGCATGGGCAGGCTCTGTGCTGAGGCGTCGCCGTGCGCTCCCAGGCATAACCTTTTCAGCGGTCTCCTGGGCTGGTCGTCCAGCAGTAACGAGCCAGTGTGGGACGTTGTTGTCGACGACGTCCGGTGTAGCACGACGTTCGACGAGAGCAGAGCGCTTAAGACGTCCGAGCGGGAGCTCTACAACGACGTTCGCACCCGCCATCAGGTGTCGGGCTCCAGAGAGGTGCTGCTCGTGAACTCCAAGGGGCTTGTTACCGAGGGCACCATCACGAGCGTGGCTTTCTTGCGCGACGGCGTCTGGATCACGCCGAAACTCGCCGACGGCGCCATGGTCTCTGTCATGCGCAGTTTCCTTCTGAACCTGGGCTACATCAAAGAGGGTGACGTACCTGCGTCAAGTGTCGCGGTTGGCGACTCGGTCATACTGTTCAACGGCGTGGTTGGCGTGGTAAAAGGGTGCATACGGGCTTGAGGACGCACTGGGTACCCAGACAGAAAAAGAAAAACACGGTGCCGAGGCCCGTTGGCACGCCTGTATATACCTGACCTATAGTAATAATAACATATTTACGGTGACGATATTATCTAGACCCCGTCTTAAAACACACTTTCCGCAAGCAGCGAGACCGCGCTTTTGGCATCCACGACCTCATCCTTGGACTTGGCGCGCGGGAGAAGGTCCTTGGCTCTCACCGTCCGGTCCCCGGCCCACGAGTCACCGACCACGCTCTGCGATCGGCCAGCATACCGTTTCGGGGCACCCTCTCTGCCCAGCCTGCTGAGGCCACCCGAGCTGTCGACGCTGCGGACGTCCCGCCTTATGGACTCCCAGAGACTCAGAGATTTGCGCTCTACGTCGATGAACCGCAGTGCGTACTGGCGCATGCACCCCATTAAGTCCGCCTCCATGCGTGACAGCGCTAACGGCTTCTCCACCAGGAGGTTGTCAGTAACTCGCCTGACTGCGGAAGTGATGCGCCGCTCCAACTGCGTCGCATCCTCGAGCGCAGTGATGGCCTCGTCGACCTTGGTCGGCGAAATGGTGGACGAGCCCTTAAGGCGCGTCGCCGTCTCGTGGCGCCCTCTCGATGCCCCCTGTGCCTTCAGAAGGTCCCGCATGAGAATATGCCTGTTTGTGAGTGTTTCTTTGATCATGTAGGCGTCTTGCGAAACCTGCTCTACGCCGTCCCCATACAGCGCATCCGCTAGTGTGGCTTTGACGCCCTCGACGTCCCCTGCGCTATGCACGACCCGCCCGAGTTTGGCCCACATGTTGATCATGCCCTTCTTGTTTTCCACCTGTACCATTTGCCCCAGCCGTCCCCCGAGATCGCGGAGGCCCGACGCCAGCGCACGACGTGTCCGCGAAACCTTGGCTAGCCGGCCACTGCTCTCGTGCGCGTACTGGTAGATAAGCTTTGCCACGGGTCTGAGGTCCCGCAACTCCTGGACTTCGTCCTGTGGTGGCGGCAGCTGCTTGATGACCTTACGCGCCAGTCCAGTGGCGGGTGGTCTGATCTTGACTACCGGTGTGTAGCCGAACGAAGCCTCTACAAAATATAGGAACTCCTCGTCCCGGGCAAGAAGGGGGCTCCGAGTAATGCGGTCGAACCACCGCTGCAGATTGGACCGCAGTCGCTCCGCTTTTTCGGGCGACGAGCTTGGAAACGACGACGTGGCCGGTGGAAGCGCTGGCACGAAACACTCTGGATTTGCACTAGCAAGGTGGTCCATGAATCTCCTGATCTCACTGTGTGTGCGTCGTACGTCCCTGAACGTTGTGGTGCGAAAGCGTGGTAGCGTGGTCACAATGTCAAACCACACAGTGGGGTTGTCACCCTTGTCTAACTCGATCTGGGTGATTTTGACCGTGAGTCGGTGCTTTCTCTTCTTCTTTTCGCCATTGCTGCCGTTGGATTCGCTGGGCTCGCTGGATCCAGGCCACTGGCTTCCAGGCGGTCGAGTCTCAGCCACCGCATCATGCGCGCTCAATGGCTCCTGCAGTGCCCCGTGCTCGTCCGCGTGGTCCTTGGCCGACCATATAGAGTCTTCGTTATCTTTTCCGTCTTGTGCTTGCCACAAGCCTCCACCCGGTGCATTGTCCTCTAGGCCACCAAACACCTTGGCGGCCTCCATTGAGATAGTGAAATGAGGTAAGCTGGTCAAGTGGGGACGGGCCCCCTTTGATTTGATGCTGCGTGTAAATCAACTGTAGTCCCACTCGGTTGTGCGACACTTTGGATACCAAAGAAAAATGCAGTTTTCGCAATTGGCCATGGAACACCGTTCTGCTAGAGTCTTAAATGAGGTGCAAAGCGGTTTACTCGTACAAGGAGCTCCAATGTAACCAAAAAGCCATGAAGTAATCTTTTAAGTAATCCAAGTCAAATCCGCAGGAGAACAATGCGAAAGGCTGTGCTAGCGCGGCTGCAGCGCCCTACTTGGAACGTGCGAGAGGTCATGCAGCAGTCCATCACAGATACAGCCAAAATACCCGACCACGCTACCCTGAAGAGGGTCGCTGTACTTGCTGGGCTACCGGAGCCCGGTCCGGGTATCGTTGATGACCTCCACCACCAGCTTAATTTCCTGGAGGCACTCCAAAAGGTTGACACCACTGGTGTTACGCCCCTAGCGCGACTTACGCCGGCTGTGACTTGCCCTGACCTAGAAACACTTGGGCAGCCTGCACCCGGCCCAGAGTGGAACCCCACGTCGCTGGCCTCTGAGCACGCAGGCCCGTACTATGTTGTCAAGCGCGGCCGCACTGATGGGTCCAACGTCGACTAAATGTAAGCGGCATGCGACATATGGAGACCAGACAGCCAGAGCCAGGTCATACTGAATACGTATCTTGGAAGTCAGATCATGGCATATGAGCCGTGTTTCCCAGTAACAGGTTGAATTGGTGTACTTGCGAACATCTGAGGCCCCAATTTCCGGGAGCATGTTGAATCGGTTTACTTTCATCTGAGACCATTTACGGGAACATGTTGGATCGGTTTTCCTCCGGACATCTAAGGCCCCAATTCCCAGAACATGTTGAATCGGTTTTCTCCCGAAAATCTGGCCCCAATTCCCAGAACATGTTGAATTGGTCTAGTTTCTAACATCCGAAGGCCAGATCGTGACGTTTGGCTCATTAGTAGCCCAACGACGTGAATTGGTACTTCTGTACCTCTGTGAGCGAGTCCAAACATGACTGGACGCTACTGCGAATCTGGGATTCAAAAACTCATTAATTATATTCTACTGAAAACAGCTACAATTGTGACATTCTGTGTTCAAGCTTTGCAGTTCAAAGCAAAACAAGTGCACAGGCGGCCAGGACAGACAACGCAGCAACAGAGGTGCTGGAGGCGCCGTTGGAGAGCTGGACGGCAGTCGCCTCAACGTCGCTCGAGTTGACGGTTTGGACAGCAGGGACAGTGGCGTTAGTGTGGGCATGCTCGTGCTTGGTGACGGCACCACCAGTCTGTTGAGCCGAGTTGGCCGTGGTCTTGTCGGAGTGGTGGTCGACGTGACCGACGTGGCCAGCATGGCTGTCCTTATTCCCGTTCTTGGTAACGGCATCACCAGACTCTTGGGCAGAGTTGGCTACGGTCTGCCCGGAGTGGTCCTGGTCGACGTGGCTAGCATGGCTCTCCGTATTCCCGTTCTTGGTAACGGCATCACCGGACTCTTGAGCAGAGTTGACTACAGTCTGGCCGGAGTGGTCCTTATCGACGTGGCCAGTATGGCTGTCCATATTCTCGTGACCAGCATGGCCGGTGGTGGGCTCAGCACCGGAGGCCTTGTCAGAACTAGAAACAGGGGCCTGGGTCGAGCTGGCCTGAGCCTGCTGAGAAGACGAGTAGTCCTTTGCCTTGGGAACGCCAATGCCGTAAATCTTCACAGGTACGGCTCCTGCGCAGTCACTTCCCCAGTAAAGGTTCTTGTGGTCTTTAGGACAAACAACTGCCTTGTTCTTACCGTCCTTATGGAGGATGGAGTCTTCAATGCTCCATGAGTCGCTAGGACTCTCTCCAGAAACCATTTGAAGCTGGCCGTCGGACTGGACCTCCAGGTGCGTGCCGTGCTCGTTGACGGCACCGCTTTCAATCTCAAACCCAAACTCAAGTGTACCGTTCAGGCTGAGCTTGCCGTCCTTGTCCATGCGAACGGGGCGCCCCTCATAAACCCAGTCGCCCTCCTTCCGCGTTATCGCGCCGTAGTGCAGGTCTTTGGTATCCATGTTGGTGGGGGTCTGGGGCATTTTCACGCCAGAGCTGCCGCTAGCGTTGTCGCTTCCCTCGGAAGAACCGATAGTTTGAATCTCGATCCCAAGGCCACCATCGCAATCGGAACTCCAATACAAGACCTCGCCACCGGAAGGGCAAATAACAAACTTGTCCTCGCCATTGTGTAGTAGGCGATTATCCTTGACTGACCAGTTGTGGTCAATGAGGTTCTGGCTGGATGCGAGAACAACCTTCTTGTCCTCGTCGATGACCAAATGCCTGTCGTTGAAGACCGCAGAACCATCCTGTAGTTTGATATTAAACTCTAATGGGGCAGTCAGGCTCACATTTCCCTCGTCGTCCATGCGAATAGGACGTTGGTTGAGGTCCCAGTTGCCCTCACGAAGAGCGATTGCACCAAGTGTCTGGGCAGTGGTTGCACCGATGATTGCGAAATTGATTAGGGAGTTCATTTGATACGGAACCGCGAGGGCACTGTCACCTATTTATGTGTGCAGTTCTACATTCCAATGCAGATACCAACTGTCTTACCTGCGTGGTTATACTGCGAGCCCACACTGGTGTGACACTGTTATACAGTGCTCACCTGAACTCTCTAGAACGCCTTGGACACTAATAGCGTGCCTTTTTTTCTGTATTTTTTGACTAGGCCGTCTTTTCCAAATTTTGGGGCCTTGTCCATATCCAAGCTGACCGGTGAAAGATATGTTTCACCTTCATTGGGACGCTGTTGCATGAGGGGGTGCGCGTGCATGATTGAATTAAACTTGAGTCAGGTGCCGTTTGTGTTGTAGTTTCTTTACTTTGCTCCGTGAGAGAAACCTTTTTGCCGTTGCTCTAATCATTTTTGTCGATATCCTAGATGACGGTTAATTATGTTACTTCTTTTTACATCAACCCTGGTTGCAAACACGTTTCAACTGACATAGAACCAGCCACGCCAGTTATGCAAGAACTCAACTTAAATGGGTTTAGCGAACAACAACATTTTCGGTTTTAGTTTGATATCGCACGCCTTTGTACAGTGCCCCTTTAGGACGGTCCTGCCAGTTCACGATAGCAATAGAGCGGACAGTGGTCCTACTTGGTACCTTTCCTGTTAATTGATACGTTACCGAGAGGTATTGGGGTTGCACTGTGCCCGTTTCAGTCGATACCTGGCCTCTTAAGGTTGCATTCCACCCTACTGGTACCTTGTCGGCAAAAACCCACTCGAGAGTTGAAGGCTGAGATGCATCGACATCGCCGTTACTGTTCCTAATTTCTTTGAAAGAGGTGACTTTGTGTGGCGAAACAATCTTTATGGCCAGGTTTTCTATGAACTTCACCTGGGTGTCCATTTTGACAGACACATATACCTCAAACTGAGACCTGTCCTCGCCGATGCCCCTGCGTATCTCTGCGCATACCAACCCAGGGTCTTTAACTTCCACGACGTATTCCATAACTTTAGTATGGCCGTCAGGGGGCACGAATGATATTAGCCGGTGGCTATTCCAAAGCTCTAGGTCGACGCAGCTGTGAAACCCAGGAAACGCCTTCTCTCCCTCTGCTCCGGGCATACTCGCATCCAGCTGTACTTGTGGAACCCCCGAAAGTTTGGATAGCACGTGTATTTCTCCGCGAACACGGCAAACCAACGCCTTGGCCGGTCTCCCAAGCCCGGTAGAATAGAACGCAGAACCAGCGTTGCTCAGCCGCTTTGGGCCCTTGCTGCTGCTATTACCAGTTATGAGAGTCAGGCTCTCTATTACATCCACAAATAGCTCGTCAGTAGTGTGCTTAATTTCGGAGCGTCTCCAGGGATACTCCCATGCACGTATCGCGGCACCATTCTCCTTGTGGCCACTTAACAGCTTGTCAATGATATTCTGCTGCGGTACTAACTCCCGTAAAATATCCGGTTCGGTGATGCTGGGAACACCGCCGTCGACCATTTGCACCAGTAAGAGTGTTATGATGTCACTTTTCGTATTCACCAAGCTGAAGCTGAACTTTTCACCAAAATATGCCTCGACCGCATCGATGAACCTCTGAATAAACTGCTCGGCTAACAATGGGCTGGATGTGGGCCTGAACGGGACCGCAATTACCAGTCGCCCTATTGACGAACGATATACGAGTTGAGAGGACGAGACCTCGATCAGATCGCTGGGTTTTTGGTCATATTGAGGTCCTGTTACTATTGATGCTACTTGGGCAGCTGGTGGGGAGTCGTGAATAGGAAAGTCGACTAGTATCCGGCCCGTTAAATCGTACACATACAGCGCCTCGAGCATGTAAGCAAGATAATGGTGCGACTCGGCGTCGTTAATGTGTATGAGACCAACCCGGGTCATCGTAATTAGAGTAGAGGCGTCGCTGCAGCTTGTATTTTTTTATAGATGCGGTGTTGCTACATTGTGGCTTTCAAAGAAATGTAACACTTAGTTTTCTGTCAAACGATATGCGTAATTCATCCTAACTACACCCCCTAATCTGGGTCCGTAGACTAAGCGACATTAACCCACAAAAAATGCATCAAATCTAGCTATGTGCAATACTTAGGCGCGGGTTAGCAGGTCGAAAGAACCAGTACCACCGCACATCGGCCTACCCACAACAATTCTACTCGAAGGCGATTCCAGTGAGTCACTAGCGCCGTCTAGTACCGCCTTTGTCAAGAACTGACAGGTGCTCTCAAAGCTCATCTTCAAGAACGGCGATGTACCAGAGTCAAGTCCCTGACGGCTGAAAGGCAGGTAAGTGCCTTCACGAGTCATCATATCGGCAATCAGATCCAGGTGACGAGTATTGACAGCGATGGCATATGTCTCGAAAACATTGCTGATTTCACGTACAATGGTTGCACGGGCAGCCTCGACACCATATGTACTGAGTACGGCAGCAACATCGTTGGAAAGGATTCCGTTAACGTCAATAAATAATTCTTCATTCCACATCGCGCTGAAGTTGACACCTTCGGTGACAAGGACACGACCATCCTTATGGTTGGCTGGTCTCACACAGCGCTCGATATTCGGGATTTCACGCACAACGCACCTGCGGCACACCTCTTCGATGAGGTTGACCATGAGAAGTTTCTTGGTTTCAGCTGGGTACTCGAGCTCAAACTCACACCACTCACCGCTCTCATCATCGAAGTTGAACTTGCGGACGGTGCGGTGCATACTAATGACAGCTTGCTGACGATCTTTCTCACTTCGGGTAGCCACAGTTGCAACAGAGGTTTCCTGAGGGGCAGGCTTTTCATCGACCTTCATCTTCTCTTCATCGTCGTCAGATTCGAGCCCCTCTGCTTCCATGTCAGAACCCGAGCCCTCCTCTTCATTGTCTGAGCCGACGTCAACATCACCCGCCTCCTTACGCTCAGACTGCTTGGCATCGTCCTCCTCGTAATCGCTGTCTTCGTCCTCCTGTCCACTTTCCTCGAGTGCTTCATCATCGACTAGGGAATCATCATCCTTTTTCTTAGTGGACTTGGCCCCTGACGCTGATTCGGCTGGCTTTACCGCCTCCCCAACGTCAGATGGCAAGTTCTCGTGTCTCTTCTGTCGCGACAACTCCTTCAAGACAGCATTTTCTAGCATCAAAAGGAACTTGTTCGACAGAACTTGTTCCACCTGGTGCTGCGAAACATCGTACTCCTGCTCATACTCAGCACGAGTAAACAGATCGACCCGTACAGTGTAAGAGCGCACATACATACCATTGGCGTTACTGCCCGTTCTTTCTGTAACCACCACCTTATCGATGAGCTGGCTCAGCATGATCTTGGTAATGCCTTTCGCAAACAGGTCGGCCTGTGCGTCTGTAACGTTTTCAAGGATAGGCAGGACCATCTGTGGTGTCTTGATATTGGCACTCGCAGTCATGATGATCTCACGCATACGAGGAATACCTAAAGTCACGTTCGCGGCACCGTGACCAGCGAAATGGAAGGTGTTCAAGGTCATCTGCGTGGAAGGCTCACCAATTGACTGGGATGCCACAATACCTACATTTTCACCAGGATTAACAGTCGACTGTTGATATTTCAACTGCATGAGCGATTTGAATTTCTTGTCGAGTTTCGCCGCCTTAAACGACTCTTTATTGTCCTCAATGTATTTATCCAAATCCGACTGAAACTTTTCTGAGACAGACCCAATATACTTTGCAGGGTTGTACTTGGACAAGACAGGATCGTACTTGCTCCCATCAGGATTCTTCTTCAGATACTTTCTGACCTTTTTAGCGTAAGAGATTGCGTCGGAATCATTGAGCTCACCTGCCCACTCTGGGCTGTGTTTCAACAAAAGCGATTCGTAGTTGTCACGACAAAACTCGAATTCTTTGAGATAAGATTCTTTCACCACGTCGATCGAATCGCCTCCATACATGAACTGGATCATAGTCCCATCACTGTCGCGAATCGTATTATCATAGTTGGTTGTTACACCCTCGAGCTGTTTGATCAAACAACGCTGCAAATAACCCGAGCGCGAGGTTTTGACGGCAGTGTCAATGAGACCCTCGCGACCTGCCATGCAGTGGAAGTAGTATTCTTGAGGCTTGATACCACTGTAGAACCGTCCAGCAATGTACCCACCTGCACGGACATTAGTTTCAAAGGGTTTGAAAGATGGGAGCGTTTTGCCGCTCACCATGACGGGTACTCTGCGGCCCTCGAGAGCCTGCTGTCCTAGCCCACACATAATCTGTGAGACATTGACGTTCGAGCCCTTTGCTCCAGACAACGCCATGGCCTGCATGCTGTTATACGGGAATTTCTTTTCTGTTCCGGCGGGGATGCACTTCGATACGACTTGAGTAGTCACAGCATTTGCCTTGGATTGTGTGATCGCGTCGAGAATGCCTAGCTTATTATCATCACGAAGAATTTCCTCAAGGCGTGTCTTGAGCTCCCGGTTACCCTCCGTTGTGCCTGCCTCCATATTCGTGACTTCGACAGCCGCCTGAAGGCCCACGTCAGTTGTCTGCTTGAGGAGCTCTCTGCGCCATTCATCACCCTCTTCTGTGAGACGTAAATCGTCCATACCACAGGTGAATGCTGTTTCCATAATATACTTGGTAAAAAGGCGTCCGAGGACACTGAGAAGAAGACCGGCAATATCTGCTCCGTATATCTCATGGATAGCGTGTACAAGACCATGGTCAGCGGCACCGTGCTGCGACTTGTCTAGAATACCGCAAAGCAGCTCACCGTCCTGGAAGAGAACCTTGTTCTCTTCCGAATGTGGACCCCAATACTCGTTCTTAATCTTATTTTTTGAAGTGAGATTGAGACCAGGCCGACCAGCAGGTCTAATGTTGAGTAAAATGGTCGAAATTACCTGCTTGCCTGTCCACAGAGGAACTGGCTTTTGAATCGCAGGTGGCACCAAGAGAACTCGGTCGCTGGCGAACTGGCCATTCTCGGGCCGAACAGACCCATAAACGAGCTGGTTGAACTCCTCACGAGTGAAGTAGGTGTCTTTGTTTGTGAGCCAAACACCAGCACTGATATGGTCCTGAATAAGACCGCGGAGTGGCTTACCAGAGGTCGGCGTAAGATACTGCGAGTTTGTGTTTGCAATCAAGAGCGCCTCAGCTCGGGCAGCCTCATTCTGCGGAAAATGCATGTTCATTTCATCACCATCGAAATCAGCGTTATAGGCACCTGTGTTTGCGTAATGAAGACGAAGAGTCTTTTCTTTAGGCAACACGCGCACACTGTGACCCATCATGGAAGCTTTGTGCAGTGTCGGCTGACGGTTCATTAGCACAACGTCTTGGTTACGGATGTGACGGAAGACTTTTTTATTCACGCCGCTGTTCTGTAACTGATTGCGGGCACTGGGGGTCTGAAGTTGATTTGCCAACGCTGTGCGTTGCTCCAATGTCATATTGTGTAGAGAGACTTGGCTACCGTCCTCATTCTGGATCATCGTGGCACCTGGCCAAACATCGGGACCCCTAATAACCGCCTGACGCATCTCCTCAAAGTTATGGGCGGTAACGGGCTCTGGATAGGTGAGCTTGACGGCAAACACAGGGGGGATGCCAATTTCATTTGTCTCTAAATTTGGATCGGGGGAAATGACTGATCTAGCAGCGTAATTCACACGCTTCCCCATCATGTTTTTACGGAACAGACCTTCCTTTCGCTCCAGCGCTTGTTTTATACCCGGCAAAGCAGTTTTGCCAGCTTGGGTCTGGCTCTTTGTAGAGTCGATGACGGCATTGAAGTCGCTCTGAAGCGTCACAAACTGGTTCATGAGCTGGGTGAACAGTAATCTACGCTGCTCACCATCCTGTTTGTTCACCTGCATCTGATAAATATCGTCGCTGAGGTCGCGTATCCGAAGGCAGGACTGGAGTATTTTGGCCAGCAGTTCATTCATAGGGTTGGTGTGAACTTCGTCACCCAGCTGACTTGGGAGCCGAAAGCGCGTTGGAGGCACAACCACTTTATACACGAAAAACATATCGGCAGAGACGTAGTCCTTGTCCAACGGGTTCATCTGGAAAAGAACCTTGCACACAGGCTGCTCTTTGCGGAAGACTGCTCGTAAAATGTTGCTGATTTCGGTGCTAAGCACAAACCGGGAACCGTTCTGACCTTTCGCCTTGGGTAAATTGTGGACCATGGGTCCGTCTTGTTCCTCGGGCGCGACAGTGTCCTCGCCATTCGCCTTTCCCTCCGAACTAAAAACCATTGACTGGCGCTCAATGCCCTTGACCTTGTTGTGGTTAACCTGTCGCTCGCTCAAGGCGACTTCGAAAATCTTTGTGAATCCGTCCTTTCGGAAGCGCGGGCTGTACATGCCGCAGTTGTCGCACTTGGGACGGCTCAGCAGGCGCTGGTAAAAATCCTTTATGAGAGTTTTGCGCTCCTCGAGAATCGTTGGCGTTCGCACACCGCCCTTACCAGTGCGCCCCTCAGAAATGGCCTCAGAAATAGCCCTCTCAACAAACCCGGTACGTTTGGCCACAAGATTATCGTCTACCACCGTTTCCTCAACCTCGGTACCATTGGACAGCTCCTCCTGGGCAGTTGCCACGATATCGTCCAGTTGAGACGCCTCAAGCAGCAGACCGTACTGCAAAAGTCTCAATTTGCATGCAAAGAGATGTGTCTCCTGTGCACGCAGGCGGAATTTGTGACAGTAAAGACAGGCTGATCTGAGCATCATGTACATATGGCTGAAGAACAGCGGGTTGTAGAGCGGGATCGGCAGGTCAATGTGACCTAAATGCCCCATACAGTAGCGGTCATCGAGCCCGCAAGTCGCGCAAAGGTTTTTAAAGAATGCCCCCAGCGCGAGGTCGTAGAGACCGCCGGCCACAGGGTGTCCGAGGTTGTCGAAAACCTCGGGGTTGGTTATTTGCTTGACGGAAAGCCGCTTGATCTCATCAGAGCTCAGGAAGCCAAAGTCAACTCCGTCTACGGCGGAGCCGACTGAGGATGCAATATTCATGAATGGCTCTTAGAAAGTTTTGAAATTTCTAGATGCCCAAAAGATTTGTCAGTGGGGTTAGGTCTCTTCCTCTGGCGGTCGTTTTTTGGCTCGTCGAAAAGCTGTCACTATCGTTCCTAACCCTGTGTGCCGGGACGGCTTGGGCGTTGCCGTGGGACAGGAGGTGGTCTGTGGCGTGCATATCTACGCATGTACCCGCACAGGGTAGCTGTGAGTTGTACATACCACACTGTTAAGTCTGCGTCGCGTACTCTACGTCCGATGCCTCCAACTGGCGTTCCAGCTGCCAACCTCATGTTCCCTGTCAGCTATAAGGACTCGTTTTGGCAATGGTGGCGTAGCGATCTGAAAGAGGCCGAGGAGAAACTGCTCAAGTATGCCAATATAGACGTGGAGAGCGACCCACGCGTGAAGACCATCGATACTCCAATTGGGCGCAATTTACACATTAACGAGCTGCAAATAGAGGGTCCCAAGGTGGAAGGAAAGGAGAACAAGCACGTGGTGCTCATACACGGCTATGGGGCGGCTAAAGGCTTTTTTTACATGAACTTTATGCCACTGGGCTCCATTCCGGGGTACACACTGCACGCGCTTGACCTGCTTGGCTATGGACGCTCGTCCCGGCCTCGGTTCCGTGTCGACCCCACCAACATGGTTGATGGCGTGCGCAAGGCCGAAATGTTCTTTGCCGACTCGCTCGAGGCGTGGCGCCGTGAGCGCGACATTCCCCAGTTCACGCTGTTGGCCCATTCGTTGGGCGCGTACGTGGGTTGTGCATACGCTTTCAAGCACCCCGAGCGAGTTCAAAAAATCGCCCTCATTTCCCCCGCCGGGGTGAACAGGACCCCCGAATCGATTCCTGCGGTTGAGCTCGGTACGGACGACGCCAGTACTATCAGTGCCAGGACAATGCGGACCCCAGGTTGGCTCCGCTGGTGCTGGGACCAGGGCATGAGCCCATTTTCTATCATCAGACTCGCGGGCCCCTTAGGCCCCATGGTCACAAGCGCGTGGTCGTATCGCCGTTTTACAGGTGCTGGTTTGAGGAGCGAGCAGCAAGAGGCCATGCACATGTATGCCTACGGTGTATTCAGTGGCACAGGCTCTGGAGAATATGCGCTGAGGCACCTTCTTGGTCCCGGTGCTCAAAGCAGGTGGCCGTTGTGCGAACGGGTGAAAGACCTGCGGTGCCCTACATTGTGGATGTATGGAGATAGAGACTGGATGGATATTACCGGAGGGTATGAGGCTGCCGAGCAGATCAAAAAGCACGGCGGAAAGGCCGAAGTCGTTGCTGTGAAGGATAGCGGTCACCACATCTACCTGGACAACCCTGAGGACTTCAACGAGCTGACCAAAAAATTTATAACGAGCTCGTGAGTCTTTTTCGTGGGTAATTGATTGCCAGCGTTAGTGACAGAATCTTTCTACGTACACTTGAGACCGGTGCGGTAACACTGTCGCCCCTACTTTGTCCTCAATCTTATCCGACCAGCCGTGGACCTAACCCTACAATCTCCCCGGCCCCGGCTTAGGCGATCCCGGCTGCGAGCCGTCCGCTGTGCTATATATATTTAGCGCGCCACCGAATGCAGTAACTGCAGCTGGCTTGACATTCGGCCATTTTTGGCCCGCGTTTGTTGTTGCTGAACACTAGTTGACACTAGTTAACTCTAGTTACGTCTCCTCGCTGCCATTATGTACTTCCCTCTAGGCTACAAGGATTCGTTCACGCAATGGTGGCGCGCCACCGAGTTGAAGGTGGGTGAGGAAGAGCTGCTCAAATACGGCGACATCGATGTGCACACCAACCCTCACGCAACGTCCATTGACGTGCCCATTGGCTCAGGCTTGCACATAAATGAGCTGCGCATCGAGGGACCCAAGGTGGAGAATCGCGAAAACAAGCATACTGTGCTGATACACGGATACGGGGCGGCAAAGGGTCTCTTCTATAGAAATCTTGTTGCGTTGGGCACAATTCCTGGATACACGCTGCACGCGCTCGACCTTCTTGGTTACGGACGGTCCTCGCGGCCGCGATTCCATGTCAAGGCTACAGACCTAAAAGACGGGGTGTCTAAGGCCGAGATGTTTTTCACAGATTCTCTTGAATCATGGCGCCGAGAGTCAGGGATTCCGAAGTTTACACTGTTAGCTCACTCCTTAGGCGCGTACATTGGATGCGCCTATGCGATTCAGTACCCGGACCGCGTGGAAAAGCTGGCGCTTTTATCTCCGGCCGGGGTCAACAGAACGCCCGAATCAATTCCTGCTGTTGAGCTCGGTATCGAGGATCCTAGCACTATTAGCGCCAGAACTGTACAATTCCCTACGTTTATTCGATGGGGGTGGAACCATGGTCTGTCGCTATTTTCTTTTGTCCGCGCTGCGGGGCCCCTAGGCCCCAAGTTATCTAGTGCCTGGGTCTACAGGCGGGCTGGAGCCGCAGGACTGCCTGATAAGGAGCGGGACGCTATACAGACGTACGTCTACGGCATATTCAGTGCCTCTGGGTCTGGTGAGTATGCCCTCAGACACTTGCTTGGGCCCGGTGCTCAGAGCAGGTGGCCGCTATGCGAGCGCGTGAATGATTTGAAGTGTTCCACGCTCTGGGTGTACGGAGAAAAGGACTGGATGGACATCAGTGGCGGTCACGAGGCCGCTCAGCGCCTCAAGCGTCTCGGTAGGCAGGCTGAGGTGGTCTCAATAAAACAGGGCGGGCACCACATGTACTTGGACAACCCTAGTGATTTCAATGATGTGGTAATAAACTTCATAACAACGCCGGCGACCCTTTGGGCACCATCGCCGGATCACTAAAACCCGTGCGTACTCTAGCGGCCTCTGCAGCTTCGTAGCGAGTCTTCAAGCGGGGCACAGCCTGCCGTGTCTTGGGCAAGACACCGCTTTTGAAGCCGTACTTGGCAATTCCTTTGACCATTTTTTCAGATGACAAACCCGTGTGCGACAGCTCTAAAACTAGTAGAACGCAGAACGCAGAACGCAGAGATGTTCAGCAAAGTTAATTTACGTAGTAGATAAGGTGCGGCAACATTAGAGT